>BMAV01013301.1:167494-212479 GCA_019973955.1 Trichonephila inaurata madagascariensis
TTAGATACCACAGTAATTATATAGTAAAAATAGATTCTAGATTATACGTTAAAAATATTCAATTTTCGTTATTTCAATATTCAAAAATTTTAAAATAATTTCAATCCAATAAAATAAAAAAGAAACATTTACTTGTAAAGAAAATATGAAAAGTAAAGTATTTGAGGCATATTATCATAAAAAAAATACATGCAAAAATATATACAAATATAGAAATGACAAACAGAGTTCTAGATATCACAGTAATTATATAGTAAAAATAGATTCTAGATTATACATTAAAAATATTCAATTAAAATAATTCATTCATTCAATATTCAAAAAATATAAAATAATTTCAATCCAATAAAATAAAAAAGAAAAATTTACTTGTAAAGAAAATAGGAAAAGTAAAGTATTTTAGGCATATTATTACATAAAAAATGCATATGACATGAACAGTTTAGACACCATAATAATTACATAGCAAATATAGGATGTTAAAAATATATATACATTAGTAAATACACTTACCTATAAATAATCAGAAAAAAAAAACTTTTCATGGAATATATCATTAATGAGGTAACGTACAGTTTAGTTTCAAATTTTGAATCATTTGCATTTGTGATGATATTATTTAAACTATTAACTACATTATTTTTATGCATATGCATTAAAATTCAATATTATGCTATGGTAAAAATATCTAAAAATCAAACAAAAGTTTTGAAACTAAAAAAATAACATTTTACATACTTCAAATGCTAAAATCTTTATGAAAATAGTTTAAACGAATAACGTAAATAAATAAATAATTTTTCTTCAAATAATAGTTATATGAACAATTAAACACATTCATAAAATGTATGAAGTATAAAAAAATTACAAGGATATACATGCACAATGAATAAAATACGAATCGATAATTGAATATTTAAATAAATAAAACAGAAAAATATAAAAGGCAAACATTAATTTAATTGGCCTTAAATTTCTTCATTTTTCGCGCGGTTACCCTTGACGGTTAAAATTTCTTCACTGCGCTTTTTTGAATAATTACTTGAGAATATGTTCTCAAATGTAACGAATACTTTTTTAAAATATGAAAATGTAGGAATGTTACAATTTATACAAGGTGAATGAAACGAATGCAAGACATTCCACAACTCGTGTAATTCCAGATACGCTTCTGTTATGCTTGTAAAGCAAGATAATTGGAAATCAACTTTAAAAAACTTCGATTCGAATGTTTTCGATATTAACAAATTAAAAATGAAATATTGCGTTGAAATGACTTTCATAACAATATCTGAGGGCATTTTTAAACCTCCTCTATCCAGAAGTCTCAAATATTTTGTCCCTTCAATATTTTCCGAGTCGAAATTAATCTGCTTATCGAAAACAAATGTATGCTTGCAATCTGAGCATTCGAATTTTATATTATGCACAGAATATCCTGCTATATACATTAAAGCTTGATACTCTTCTATTGAAATATCATTTGGTTTATTTTTAATGTTTAATATTTCGTTGAAATCTGTAATATCTACTTTAACATGAAATATCTCACCTGAATGATTTGAAATTAAATTTTTTAGTGAGATAGTACCATATTTATCTGAGTGCAAAGTTAACACACTTTTAATGCGCAACTTTTTTTCACCTTGCAAAATTTCCTGCAGTGACATGATAATTTGCTCCAGACATTTGTCTGTATTGCCCAAATCTGGCTTCTAAATTATCAGTTTGGAGCTTTCCAGTTAAAACATATATGAAATTCTGCTCCGTCAAAAGATACTTTATAAGTTCTGGGATGGTATTTACCGTATGCCTCAAAGCAAAAAATGTTTCCTCGCTTAAACAACCTTCTCGTTTATTTTGTGTGTGTTTTAAATTTTTCCAGCAGTCCAGCCACTGAACAAATTTTGAAAAAAAGTGAATCTATCATCATCCATTGATGAAAAAGGAACACTGATTTTCAATTTAAGATTTTGACCCTTAGTTGGACTTTTAATATTTATTATTTGCCAGAAATCTAAAATATGTTTGATGAATATTGCAGTGTCCCTAAACATTTCTGGGTAGCCTAATTTATCTTTTAATATATATATAGTGCAGTCACATTGCTTTCTTCGAAAAATTTTTAAACTAATTTAACATTTTGTTTCTCAAAATTTGTTGGGTTTTAAAGCTTTTAAACATAATTTAGGAGCTAATTTAACAATAAGGTTCATTTCTTCATTATAAATTTTAAATAATGATGAAAAAGATGCTTTTTGGATTTGAGAAAATTCTGAAGGATCAGGATATATTAAAGAAGAATCAGCATCTTTCTGATTTAACCAATTATTTCGTATAGATTTGATAAGATGTACTGAATCAAAAATAAGATGTAATTTTTTTGCATTATTAGCTGGATTCTGAATAACACTCTTTATGGTACCATTACACAATTTAGAAAAACAATTTCTATTTACTCTGTTATTATCACTTACAATGCAAACTGAAAAACCTAACTTTTCCATTAGTGACAAAATTTCTAAAGTCATAGAATGCAAGTCTTCAGCATTCATGTTCTTTACAGGATTCAATGATACTATTTCTTTATTTTTACTCAATAAAGAATATAGAAGACATTGAATCTCGTAGTAGCTGCTTCTCCTTTCTCAGTAAATCCAATTATTTTATTACATTTATATGTAATCGCTGATTTGATGAAAATTTCATCAATTTGTAATATTACCTGTTTCTCATTGGTCTTTCAGTTCTTTACACCTACCTCGTAGATAATTTTCGTTAGCCAGAGTTGACAAACCTAGAGTAACATTTAATCCAGATGCAACTCTCTGTGATTGTCTCACACTTGGAAGAATTATATTCCCCTTATCTCTTACATAGGAATAACATGTGGTAGATTTAATGTACATGCAGAAAGAAAAAAACCATTAAATTACTGCTATACTTACGGCTATGTTTATTCAAATTTAATAATTTCATTTGCTCTAAAATAAAATTTGCTGCCTCGAAATTTTCAGCATTACAGTTTTCAATATACTTTTCCCATGATTGAATAGCCGTAACATGATGAGGAACAGAATTAATGGAAGAGATTTCTTCAAAGACATTTACTGTATTAAGAATATTTAACAATTCGCTAAAATATGTTAACCTAGGAGGATTATTAAGAATTTGTCCAACAGAAGGTATATTTAATTCACGATTATTATTAAATAGAGAGATCTGTATTTATTTTCAGGAATTTTAAAATAGAAGGACAATTTTCGCAATTCATAAAAAGAAATGTTATGCAACTTTCACAATCATGTTTTAGAACATTATTTTTAGATAAGAAATCAGATATGGGATTTTCTCGCATTAGCAGATTTTCTTTTAAACATTCAAAATTGGTAATTTCGTCTTTCTTAATGAAATTAGTAAACAGTTGTTCGTCTAATTGTTTAATTTTTTCCTTTCGTTGAATTGTCACCGAGCGTTCTTTAATTTTTTCATTCAAGTAGGATGGACAACCAGGGAAAATGCAAGGATATGCATTCTCTGATAATTTTGGATACACTCTAGGTATTTCTACAACAATGCCAGTCTTGTCTGTAATTTTCTTTTCTCACAATGAAAGATTCAGAGAAATGTTTAATTCACACTACACTATTGTTAGTATTTTTAAAATCCCTAGGAATTTTCTTTTTCCAAGTTTGTAACTGTTCATTTTTTGGGAAACGAAACACAGAAATGTACGACTGCCCCGGTTTATTAGAGGAACAATTTGGTACACAACAGTAACGAGGCATTATTATGAAATGTGTACAGTTTTAAGTTAAGTTATTAATAATATTTTTCAGTTAATTAAGATTTGACAGAATAAACAAAACACTAATTTTACATTTAAACACTAATTTCTCTTATAAAATAAAATATCTTTTTTTACAAATAATCAAGGATGTTGGCATATTTGCATCAGTTTATTATATCGTGTTCTCAAGACTCAAAAGAATAAAAATTCAACGACAAGAATAATAAAAATATCGTACCTTTTTCTTTTTTGCTCAATAAAGAAATCCTGATTAATCCTTTTTGCAGAAAATCCAGTCAATTTATCCTGAGTAATGAATATAATTACACGTGGGATAACCTATCAACTTTGTCAGCATACAAGATGGAAGTGTGAATGTAATAGTTTCTCCCACCAAATCCTTATTCCCTCCTTTGATCACGTGACCGGTTTCAGGTCAGTCCAGTGTCAGGGCTTACTCTCTCCTAGATAGCTTTGGTTATGCCGAAAAATCAATGAAAATTGCCATACATATAAACAATCTAAAGCTGCAAATGCTTGCCTACTTTGATAATCAGAGTTCGAAAATAGGTTTATTAAATAACAATTTATAGGTACTTACACTTACAATTATTTTAATTAGTAAAAGCTATAAAATAGATAAATAATAAAATAGGTAATTTATTAAATATATATTTTAATAAAAACACTTTCACAGTAATATCCAACAGTAGTAATTTGTTTCCTTTTTGACAATTCTTATTGACTACAAAAAAGTAGTTAGGTATCTTATTTGGAAAAAAATATGTATAATATGCATTTTAAAAATATAACACTTATTATGTTACCTTCCGTTACTTCGGTTCTTTTATTATTATTATTATATATGTACATACATGCTTTTGAGAATATAATTCGCTTCTAATTCTTCTACTTGAAACAACAAACTATATGTCACAGCCAAAGCTTGATGAAGACGTCAAACTGTCTTGCGTCGAAAGCGAATTAAAATCTACATAGAAACATCCGACGACGGTGTCATTCGAGAGCTTCCGACGGACTGACGACGTGTATCACGGGGGAGGGGGTGGTGAAACATAGAAACGGTGCCTAATCCTCGTTAATCTATTTAGAAGGATTTTTAAATATTTTTTTTATAAAATAAATAATATTTGCATATGGGACTAAAGAGCCGCAGCTTCACATCCAAAGAGCCGCATGGGCTCGCGAGCCGCAGGTTGCCGACCCCTGTGCATGCCATCTGATTTCTGTTTGACTCACTGCCCAGGCGTATTAGTGCTGTTATACGCCAGAGTGCCAGAGGTGGTTGTTCTGAGTACTGATTTCTCAGGATCTATGCACTCAAATTTCTTGAAAAATTAATCATTTGTTATTTCCAGAATAATATATTTGTCCAATAAATATCATTTTGTTATCTGCATTTCTTCCTGGTGTAGTAATTTTAATGACCACTTGTGTACTTTCACGATGATTACAATTATTGAAGTTTCTGATCACGGTCATACAGAGTATAAATAGATTTTTTAAAAAAAATTGTGTTAACCCAGACAAAAATAATAACAACTAATACTTTTCACAAAGATAATATACAATCTTATGTTTCCAACTTTTTCTATAACTGTTTACTTCTACAAAGCAAATATGCTGCTTTCTACAGGATAATTAAATTAGAACATAATATCAATGTAAAACGTTTTTCTATCTGAAAAATGTTCCAAATTTGAGACAAATTCTGCGACATTATAGGAAAATAAACTTATTTTATCTAGTAGTTTCTGATTAACTTTTTTTAAAAACACATTAGCAAAATCAGTTACAATTCTGTAACTTATTAGATATTTCCCTAAGAGGCATAAAAAATAGTAACTCGGAGCTGATTTTTGAATATTTATTCAAGTTGTATTATGAAATAATTTAATCTAATTTTAAGAGGTTGGAAATCATGTTATTAATTTAAAGTCAGATTATCAAGGGGAAAAAAAACAAATAGTTCAAAAATGCAAGCATAGCCTAACAAAAAATAATTATGAATGCACATTACTTGTTTTGTCTGGAATCAGTTAACATTTTAAAACCAAATTAGAAAATTCAGTATACAGAAAATTTTAAAACAAAAGGGGAAGCAATATGCATAACTACAAGCTTCAAATTAATTTAATGTAGGGGATACATCTTCATTCATGCATTAAAGCAAAATATGTCATGGTTTTGGTCCCATGAAATTGTTTGGATCAATCGTTCCTATTTCAGTGATATTTTCCTTGGTCATAAGTAAAGATTCATCTAGTGGTTATCCACTTGAAAATAAAAAATACGGATATCAAAAATCTAATAGAATAAAATTTTATACAATTAGAATCTTTGTGCACTTTTTGGGTGCAATCTACAACTGTTTGTGAAACTAAAAATTCTTATACGTATAAGGAGTATAAGACCAAGAAATTTTTGAGTTTCACACCCAACGAAATTGTTTCATAGTGTTGCGTAGCATCGAAGAAATAACGGAAGTAGACATCGCATCACTCAAGCAATTGAAAAAGAGCAAATCGGTCAATTATTTCAACTTAAGATAATTAAAGACTACCAAACAAAAAATCCGAAACTATCTGTACGAAGAAGTCATCAACTTTCTGCTGACTCATTTACGTATTCTTTCGAACATATATATATATCCTACCCCCTCCCCTTCTTTAAAAAAATTTTAAAATGACTTTAGATGTAAGGACTGTAGTATAAAGCAAGCAAAAGACGCTATGGACTATTATGAATCAGAATAACATTTTACTGGTGCTGCCGAGAGCACTTTTCAGTAAAATCTTTAGAATTCCAAGGATTGAAGCATAAATACTGAGTAAGGCCCTTAGTAAATAAAAATAATGAAAATATAAATGATATTTTAAGATAATTTTTCAAATAAAACATGAACAAAAACACCAAATCGAAATGTAAAAATAATACTAATTCTGCAAAGGCCTCAGTATTAACACAAAAGAAAAACAGAGTCAACATTATTTTATTTTCTTAGTTTTTTTAAAACATGTTTATAATTTTATATATAATATAAGGGTTTTTTTTTATTTGGAGGGGGGGTGTAAATAACAAGTTGGATAATCTTTCTTGTGACAGTGTAATACCTAAAAATATTTTTATTGTTTTAAGCTTTGAAAAGCAACTTTTAAGCTTGAAAGATTTATGTCTAAGGGCATCTAATCTTCACTGAAGGTGAGCATACTGATAAAACAGCTAAGTTGTTATGAATGTCAAAAGTTGAATTACCACTAAGAGTGGCTTATGTTTATTCAAAGAAAATTTAAACTTTATGAAGTAATATGCTTCATGTAATATTTGCATGTGTTGCCATTCGTTTTCTTGAGACCATTATTAAAAAAGTGATCAATAATGAATTTTTAAAAATAATATTTTGCACTCACTAGGTTAATTTCATTGCATAGCTGCACATACTCTTGGACCTTAAATTGGAAGACCATTTAAAGCCTTTCTTTGCATAATTTTAAAAATACAATCCAATTTCAGAATATTCTTTTTCAAATAGATAAATGCATGTTACATATACTCAAATTTCATTATCGTGTGGAGAGAGTAACACATTTTATTAAATTACTTATTTCTGTTTAATTGAATCAATATATTACAAGATGTTCCAAATTTTGGCTGTTACACTGTATAATTTTAAATTAACATATTGTGAAAATCTGCACTTTTATAGAAAGTGTTCAAATGTTTATCACACAATATCAAATGGATAATCATATTATTGTTAAAAGAATATTTGAAACTCTTTTTGTTATTAAAACGTGCACTGAATTTAAATCTTACTTTTTGGCACTAAGCAAATACAGCCTTTAGAAAGGCTGTAAAATGCCCCAACTAGCCAGTGTGTAAGCCTACCTTATCTCAACTCTCTTTAGATATGTTGCTAGCTTTGATGAGAGTATTTAGAAATATACTATTCAGTGAAATGTTTCTATCTAATGTAAAAGCAAATTCAATATTGTTTTTCTTTAAAATTTAAAGAATTGATAATGAAATAAATAAATTGATAAAAATTAACATTTTTAAGTACATGTTTGCAACATTTAACAATAAGTATTATAAGCATTGTTCAAGGAAATATATTAAAGCAAGTAACAAAATAAAACTTACCATATGGATATTTTGTGTCATAACTATGAGCACCTGTCTTACTCCAAGGTAAATCATTGTCCTTTATACCTCTAGGCATGCCATTATAACCCATACTAACAACTCTATTATCTTTATCAACTATGCATGCACCAACCTAAAAAAAAACAAGCAGCATTTTTGTGAAAATAAAGCAGCAAAATGATTGTAAAACTTATTGAGAACTTAACACATAACTCCGGTTGGAAAATAAATTCTAAATACATAAATGTAAAATGAGAAAACACATAAAATAATTATAGAATGTATTCTAAGTTATAAAAACATCAAGTAAGAATGAAAAAGGAGGGGAACCATATGTTTTGTAAAAGTTTGATGAAAAAAATATTTTCTAGTACACATACAAAGTACAAGATGAGCCAAAAGTCACTTTACAGTTTAATATAAATAAATATAATAATGTTAAAAATAATAATGTTTTATAAAAGTATATAATTATTCACATATACAAGGTTATACAATGTTTGGGATTTTTTAAATTAAGCATGGAAAATAGTATATCTTAGATGAACACCAGTCCAATTTATAAATATATATATATGGGCTTTTTCCATAACATTTTTCATAATTACTTACCATATCTGTTTCTGTATCCCTCGAATTCCTTAATGAATATTGGTTTTGAACTGAGCAATAGTTTGGTTAATTGGGGAAAATTCCTCAACCCTACTAAATTAAAATGATACACATATCCTCATGTATTCTCTTCACTTGACTACTGCGCGGCCACGAAATTCGGAAAGAACAAAGCATCTCTTCTGGAATAAAGTGCTTGAGATTCAAACTGAAGTACACTACCAGATGGTTATGAAGGCATGTCGAAAGGAGTAAGTATGAGATTGCCATGGACAGATAGCTATGATTTAAAGCACAGCAGGTTAAAAGGCAACAAGTAGGTAAAACATTAGTTGACCAATTACGCAAATTTACCGCAATTATTGCAACTCTGCATATTTTGCAAGAAATGTAGGCAATTGCAATGTCTTGTTCACTGCAAGCAGTAGAGCCCGCAAGGAGGGGGGGGGAGGTCTGGACCACCCCCTCAAAGCCCTTGACTTTTTTCGATTGATTATAATCCTATGTATATAGTATGTAAAATTTATTTAAGTATTTTTTATTAATAATTAATTTTATTAATTAATGATCATTATTTATTCAATAGATAATTTTTTACTGTTTTTTGTTCCCGAAAATCGACAAAATCAAAAGAATACGTTGGGAGTCGTATTGGAGCATGATACGAGAATGGTGGACTTTCGAACCTGGACCCACCACCCCCTTGAAAAATTATTGTGTGCGCTACTGACTGCAAAGGTATAATGATATCGCAAACAACTTAAAGCGTTAAAGTCTATGTGGGCTGGATTTCAAATTTATAAAGAGGAGTTATTTAAGAAAAGTCTCATTGTGGTTTGTGCATCTTGCCAACAATCATTAGTCGAAAGTGCAATAGACAAGTGATTAAGTTATACAAGGTGAAATGTTTTAATCTTTTATTTCATGTGTCACATTGTTTTACTCCATCACGTATGAATTTAAGAGTAAATGTTTTCTTTCCCGTTGAATTATAAAGCAACACGAGGACTATTGGCGACATAATTTTGGGCCTCGATCAAGTAAGTGACGAGGATGAAATCTAAGCTGGCACCCCTTTTCTAACGACCACACCATACCAACGAAAGGTCAATGAGCCTTGACAGATTTAACGTAAATCGCTCCTCTCTACACGGCGGGTCTTCAGTGCCACCAGGACGAGCCCACGACTCGACAATACCGACCACGAGTTCTAAGTACTTTTAGTCACTCGACTAATACCATGGTCATTCAACTAATGAAAATGAAATTTATATCAAGAGTTCTAGCCCACTACTGATGCAATATTCTGGATTATGGAAAATACTGAGTAGAAATTTTTAATTTCGTTTCTGTCGTTAATCAACATTTCATGTGTTCAGTACTGAAACGAATTTCCTTTCCAAGAAACTGAACTGATTAAATATGAGCGTGGTGATTTACGCGACTTTTTTTTAACAAAATTCGAACGGTAACAAACACCATCAGTATGATTGTGTAGGGGTTTTAATTTGTGAATCATTTTTATTTATAGGTTCTAGAACAATTCAAAGCGGAACCATTATAAAACAGATTTATACGGATGTTATTTATTGGAGTTTACTCCTTAAGAATCGATTTTCATACAAAACCCCCGGTATGGAAATATTATGAGGAGTGAAATTTGTTCAAGCGTTAACAAAAATGCGTAACACTGTTCTGCGCATGCGCCAAGGTGCTGTCGGAAGGAAGGACTACTTTTTCGTCTTTTTTTAAAATTACGATCATTCTTTTCTTTCCAAAATTAGGCAAAAAAAATTACAGAATCGGAAAGATCACTTATTTCGCCACAATACGGTATGATTTTTTTTTTACAAAATAACGAAATTTTGCATTTTTTACGATTTTTTTAAAACTAAATCAATATCGATGAGTTGTTATGAAAAGAGTTTTTTAATCGTTCTGTACGTATTTCTTACCATTGTAATGTATCGAAAAATCTAAAAAGCTCATACTTTGTTCTTTTAGAACCAGTGATTTAAAATATATATAAAAATGCTGAAAACTTTTTTTTGCGATTTTTCAAAAAAATACTCAAAATTCTGACCAAACATTTAATAACTTCGTTATTTATAAAAATAATCCCACGAAACTTTTTTTCCAGGTGTCAAGTGTTGTTATCCGTGTTTTGTTCAAAGACTGAAAAAATTGCTTAAAATTTACGGATTAAAAAAAAAAAAATTGTGTTTTTCGTTACCCTTTTTACAAGAAATCATTTATGCAGTTTTCTTTCTTAAATTTCGTAATTAAAAACTACCATCATTTGTTATCTATGTGGCAAATTTGGAAAGTATATTTTAAAAACTAAGCCCTCAAAAAAAAAAAAATTAAAACACTAATAAAAAAAATTCGCAAACTCCGTTTACTAGCATTTTAGCGTAATTGGCGTCGAAAACCGGTCTTCGAGGCAAGCGTCACTTCATGTCTTAGTTCTTTTGACACAGAAGTTGACTTTAACAACAAAAAATCACCAATTTTGGCGGGATGTGAAGCTGATCGCGCAAAAGAAAGAGCTGCCAGAGGGAAGCCTTCATAAACTCAGTACGATTGACACCGAAGGGTTACCATACGAAATTATTTTCGTTGTAGGTAAACTTTATATGATAACTACAAATATCGACGTTGCTGATGGTTTAGCCAATGGGGCTGTAGGTAAATTGTCACACGTTGAATTGAGTGATCAAAATAGAGTTCTGCGGGTTTGGCTCCTATTTCCAAATGGCGTTGGTGTTAAAGCACGAGGAAAAGTGGCTGGTTATGCAAATGCAAAAGGAATCGGTAGAGAAATGGTTCCTATCAACCGTGGATCTGCAACAGTTCCTCTCAACCGAAATAGATCGATTCATGATAAAAGAAATCATTTCCCATTGAAACCAGCCTGCTCCTTGACAATTCATAAAATCGCAAGGAGGGACATTTGATGAAATTGTTTACAAATACAGCAAGGCACATCCACAACCTTTGGTCTACGCAGCCTTATCCAGGATCATGGCTCAAGGAATTTCTATTGTACCTACTGATGGGCACGCAACATTTTTACTACGGCAGACGAAACAACGAAGCGATGCTTCCATTACAAAATGAGTTTACCAGGTTTTCTACTATACCTCTTACTACAATTTATCAAATTACGATCAATAAAATGAATGGAGGGGATATGATTGTCTTTTCTCTCAACTGCCAAAGTCTCCGGTCACATGCACGTGATCTCCGTGGTAATGTTGTGTAAAAAGCACACATTTTGATTTATCAGAAATATAGCTTCGCAATGAGGAATTAGTTGAAAATTTTAAACGCATAACACAGTATAGACGACCAAGTATTAATCGTGGGGGAGGGGTCACCATCTATCAAAACGTACGCGATTCACAACCTAAGTTTACTGGCAATCTCATGTGATGATTTTATCAGAAGAAAAACACAGTAAGTTAATCAAACTAAATTTAATTTGGGAGCCACGAGATGCACTTTACCTAACGGTCAACCGTCGTCACAGTTTATATTTCTTTCAATCAGAATGTTATTGACATTATAGATTATATCCACGAGACGTTATTAACATATATAGAAGGTGATTCTAAACTACTGGGGAAACAGTATCATGTACTTCCACTCATACTTGGTGGCGATTTCAATATTGATTTCGATAAAGATGAAGGAAGAGATTGAGACTAGTACAATTTTTAAAATCAAAGCTTAATTTGGATTTTGTTTCTGGTAAAGCACTGGGGACGACTAGGTATGGCACAAACACTGATGCGATGTTTTCACGATTCGTAAATCACGTATCTATCGACGGTCGTGTATCATACTTTAGTTACTACAAGCCTCTTGTCACAGTGATTAATAATGGCAACAGAATGTAATTAATACTCACAGTAATATTAATAGTGAAGTAAATCAAGCTTCTTAACAATGTACTCATGTATTATGAGTAATATATATTTATGTAACATAATTAATGTGTATAATATTATTTTACCGAATCAACAGGAAAAATGTGAATAGAATAAAGAAAATACATGCATGGTTTCACTATTATATGAGATGCGTTTATTTACCGTTTGCCTACTGTATAATTAAGGACAATCGTACTTAAGGAGTAAACTCCAGTCGTGCGTTGGAGCCAAAACAGTTTTTTTTTTTTTTGGATATACCTTCAAGCATGGAAAACTATTACTATTATGCACACTAATTTGAAAAATTTTCAGAATGTAATCAGTATTAGGCTGAAGACGTAACTAATTACTGTGTGTTCTAATAGTATTGGAAAGATCACAAGGGCACACACACTAATAGATTATAAATAAAGAAAATAATATAACAAACTTATTTTACCAACAAATCGAAAAAAATAAAAATATATAGAAAAAAAAATTTCTGGAAAAAAATTTAATTTTTTCCTAAAAGGTTGCAGAATTTTTACAATTGATTTAAACCATTATGTTCCACATCATAAGAAAATCAGGCGAAAATTATGTGTTGAAGTAAGCTTAATCTTGAAACTTTATATCTTAAACACAATTTTAGTTCAAGATGCAATTATTTGTGAAAAGATGAACGTTCATTCTTTCCTGTTTAGTAAAACTTTTTTTCCAGTAGTCAATAAATTAAACATTATATACTTCTATATATTTTCCAGGTTTTTTATTTTTATTCTTCTTGCTAATTTTATGGGTTAGCAGAGTAATTTCTTCCTCTACTAAATCTTTCAAATGGCTTTATTAAAACATTTAATCGTGTTTGCTTGAATTCAAATTAATTATACTATAATTCTTTTTTTATTGTATTTATTGTGACGCTTGCCTTGATGAAATTTAGCAATTTTTTTATAGGTTTAATATATTAGCTCTACAAGAAAAACAGAATTAAAAAGGAATAAATCAGAACTCTTTTGGGTTTCAAAGGATTAGTTTAAACTACTTTTTCCAAAATTTTAACATAATGTATTTTTTACATTTAGTTACATTAAATACTAAGTTAATCAGTAAAGTTAAGATGTCACTTTTTTTTTTGAAAATAATTTCTATGTTTATTTGAAATGCTTTTATTTATTTTTATCACTTAAAGTAAATAAATACGTAACATGTAAAGCAATGCCAATAATCCAACCGCTATCTCCATCCACGGGATTTCCCCTAGGACATTTGAATTGTAATCACATACACACAAGATTGTTAAATCATTATTATACGAAAGTATCCTATTATATTTACGCAGGCATCATACCTTTGTATTGGGATCTTTACTACGAGCAGCTGTCAAATAGCACAAACTCATGAAGTAATCATGCCATGGTAAGTAAGAATCTGAAATTAAGAATTGAAATAAATATATATTGAGCCAACAAATAAAAATATTTTTAAAAAATCAGTCTTTCGTTTTTAAATATTTTTAGTGCTTTTGCTTATTTTTTATTAAAGTGACAAAAAATGTAGA
The DNA here is from genome assembly GCA_019973955.1 of Trichonephila inaurata madagascariensis. Classification (NCBI taxonomy): domain Eukaryota; kingdom Metazoa; phylum Arthropoda; class Arachnida; order Araneae; family Nephilidae; genus Trichonephila; species Trichonephila inaurata. The sequence continues at coordinate 181,539 of BMAV01013301.1, forward strand.
AAAATGAAGCTTTCCTCTTACCTTAACAAGTGCTTAAACGGATACATATATATGTTACCGGCAAAGTATGAAATGCAGGCATTTGATAGAATACCTAACGTTTTTAAGCTAAGTATGAAATAGGAGAATTATTACATACTTTGCCTAGGCGTTCTATAGAATGCCAAATGCTATTTACGTAAAGTATGAAAAAAATCCTAATAAGGATATTTTATAAGTGACGTGCATTCCTAAAAAATACGAATGTTATACTAAAAAAATAATGAGTGCCATTAAAAAAATTTATTCAAAATGCGTAAAGAAAAATGAAAGTTATACGGGATAAAATTATTGCTTTTCTTATTAGGGAGACTTGGCATATTTTGAACAATTATTTTTTATATATTTATGTATTTAAAAATTTTATTTTAGCATTTCACATAATGTTTTTATTCAAGAAAATAATACGAGATGAAATTTTGTATAAATTATTCACACAATTTTAAAAATTTGAAATTTTTTAAAAAAATATGGAAAATTTTAAAATAATATTTTTTGTATTTTATTATTAGACCTGAAATTTTTTGTAACTTTCCTAAGAATGTTTTAAGCAACTTTAGGGGTCGATTTTACAATAATTAATTAGTTTTAGAGAAAAAAAAATAAAATGTAGATATGCATGCTAAAATTCAATGGAAAAGCCAAAGTCTCCTACATTTTAATTTTTTTTTTAAAGTATTAAGTTTACAGCACAAACTGGATGCCTAATTTTGTTACATGCATTATACATAAAACAGAGGGAAAAAAATCGAAGTGATTGATTAATAATTATGGAAGGAGAAGCATTTTGAATGCGAAAAAACACAAACTAAGATAAACCACTGTAAAGTTTATAATTCTAAAAAAATAATTATTATAAGCTACAATAAAGATAAAATACCACTTTAAAATATTAGCTACATATTTTTCTTACGAATAATCTCATTTTAATATTATTTCAATTTTTATAAAAGATCCCTTTTTAGAGAGTATTATAATTGCATAAGAAAACTCAAAGAAAATGTTAAAAAACAATTTTTTCTGCCATGGCAGAAATTTTAAAGTTTTTTTTTCTTCAGATAATAACGAAAAAGTATATTTTTATGAAAAATATATGATGAATAAGAACTGAAATAAAATTATTTTTTATAAAATTATTAAAATGCCTTAATTAAAAAATTTCACATGCACATGTTTCAAAAGAAATACAAATTACATTAATGTAATACTTAAGAAATATCCTACTTTATTTGTAAAAGCTTCTTTTTTTAGGTATTATTTTATTTTTTACAATAGCAGTTTTTTATCTCCCTAAAAAAGTTTTTTTTTATACTAAAAAGGGATGTTTGTGAATATTTTTCAATCGAAGTTTTTTCAACTTCTAATTTTCAGGCAAAAGCAAAAATGATATATCAATCGAAAGATAATAATACAAAAAATATAACTAAATAAAAATAATAACTGATATTTGGATCATTTTTAGGGTGCCAAGTCCCCATAAGGGAAATAAAATTTTCATAGAAAAAATAAATCAAAATTAATCTACTTGTTACAACATGGTAAGCTTGAATGACATTTTGAATTTCATTTTTTACGCAAAGACATTTCATATTTTGACATTTTGTTCTGCACATACATTTGATGAATCCTTGACCACTTCCACTGGACTGAGCAATTGCAACTGGCCGGAGAGAAATTTCGTGATCAGGAATATTTTCAATTCTAAGCAAGTTCTGAGGGCACAAAGTAAATTGTGATCTCTGGCATATAATTGTTTTAAAATTCCTTCAGAAGTTCCAAGTCGCGGTAGAAACCACATCCTCTGTCACTCATTACAGCTGCCAATATATTGCGCGAATCGCCTCATCCCTTGTCGACGTCAGGAACAGGAACTCGCACAGTAGTTTCCAAAGAAGCATTGGAAAACTTTTTTCCAAGTTCATTTTTTTTTTGGCTTGTATTTCCAAATTGATTTTAGAATTTATTTTACCTTCAATAACATTTTCGGTTCTGTAACAAAGGGTGCCCAAAATATCCATTTCATCATCTTTACTAGCATGGCCACAGCAGGTATGAATTTTTTCACGACACTTTGTGCATGCAAGTGCATCACTCGTTTCTTTTAAACACACACAACAGGTATCAGAAACGGCAATATCTTCGGAAAGTATACCTACTACATTATCGACTCTAATTCCCTCCATATTTTTTGAAACAGGATCTTTTTCTAGCATAATCTTAATAGTTTATCTTTTATCCATTATTTAGACGCTTCCTATTATTTTTTCTAGCTGTTCCTTAGTATTTATGTCGTTCAGTAACGCACACAGGAATTTTTCAAGGGGGGGGGGGGGGGGGCGAAAGTTCACCATTCTTGTATCATGCTCCTTTTGATTTTGTCGATTTTCTCGAACAAAACACAGTAAAAAACTAATTATTGAACAAATAATTAGCATTAATTAATAAAATTAATCACTAATAACGAATACTTAATTAAATTTTACGTACTATATACATAGAATTAGAATCAATCGGAAAAAAATCAAGGGCTTTGGGGGGGGGGGCCGGGGCCCCCCCCCCTTGTGTGCGCCACTGATGTCGTTTAATACATCTTCGGGTAGAAAAGACGTAGTAAGGCCTACTTTAGGTTAGCAGCCAAAAAGAGCTTCATATGGGGTTCTTTTAATTCCAGAATGATGAGCTCTATTTTTCATAAATTGAACGAAACGCAATCCTTCACTCCGGTGATCAGATTTGTCATCTTGCATCCAAGTACAGAGCATATTTTCGATATCTTGATTTGTTCTTTCGACACTACCCTGGCTTTGAGAATGGCGAGGCTTCCCATGGACGATCTTCAGTGCTGGCCAAAACTCCTTCAAGTTGGTTACCACATTATTGGCAAATTCTCTCCCATTGTCAGACTGTAATATAGAAGGAGCTCCAAGTAACGAGAATATGTCCACTAGGTTGCAGGCCACTTCTTCAGCTCTTTTTGACGTTAAAGACTTGAGAATCACAAATTTTGTGAGACGATCTTGGTACACCATAATAAATTTGTATTCTCTATCAGGCTGAGACTGAAAGTCAATAAGATCTACTTGACAACGAGAATTATCAGAAAAAATCATAGGTTTCACAACAATGCCTTTTCTGTTTTTTCTGGCAAGGTTCACACTGTGACGTCTCTCGCGTCTTTCTGATTAACATAACTCCTATGTTCTTTGACGGCCACGATTAATGGCAAAACCTTTCCAACCCAATACCAAGAAGAGAAACGGATCGAATATGTAAATGAGATATACTATAAAAGGATAGCGCGGCAAACATAGCAATAGCATAGATAGCATAGCGTAGCAGGCTCAGAGATTGTAGTGTGGAATCATTCTGATCAATAGCGTGACAAAGCTTAGTGTGAAATCTTGCGGACCAAGAATAGGCAGTCAAGAATTAGCTGCATTGCGGATCAAGAATCTTCAAATATAAAGTTATAGATTATATTCTCTAGGTCAAGGGACCAGACTGGAAAAGGTAATATTAGATATAAGTAATTAGATAACAGGATTATTTAGGATAATTGAGATAAAGAATCTAATTCCGTGATCTGACTTAAATACGTGATTTAATTTGGGCTCGACTCTCACTTTAATTAATAATTGTCAAAATTAGTCTTTAAGTAATATAAGTTATTCTTAATAAAAGTTGTATTAAGAATTATGTCTCATCATTTTGATAATCCCACACCTCTAGCTTACGCGGATCCGGTAAGACATGGTCATCACAGAATGGCAATGTCTCAACACAAAGGTGAATATATATTTCAATATCATGACGGGTAATGTTTTTATATTTGACTTGTATCACGTCCTCCGTGTCCAATAAACAAATGAGCCTCATGAAGTACATGAAATAACTCAGAGTCCATGACATAGCTGTATAGTACTGACGCCTTCTTTAACAGGATAAATGAGTTTAATTTTGTTTTCCACAATCATCACATCATAGCAATTCAGCAACTAATAATCTCTGGTTTCCTTCCTAGAAGTAATTTTGGCTTTTTGTACATCATTTTTCGGTCAAGAAAAAACTGTTTTTTGTAGCATTAAGTCGAATTTTAGAGAGTTCATAGTCGAATCGTTGTTTCATATCTATAGACAAAGACTCCTTTTCCAACACTGCTGTTTGCTTCTCCATTTTCATGCAGCACAGTAAAATAACTAATCTTTTGCTAAGCAAATTTTCGTATTTTCACACTCCCGAACAAACCGCAAAGCGCAACTAACAAATTCTGAGAACTGAGGTGTACATTAGAAGTCACGTGCCTTTCCACGTGATATTTGAAACGAATCGGAGATGTATTTCGGAAAAGGCGGTGATCTTCAGGGGTGAAACAATGAGATTCTTTCTAGCCTGTCAATCAAAGGGTCGCACAAATCATTTCTCTCGCTCTCCTCCCCCACCAACGACTCAGCTAATTGCTGCATTTCATACTTTGCCGGTTTCACATTTGGCATTCTATAGAATGCCTAGGCAATGTATGAAATAAGAATCCTTTCATACATTGCCGGCTAGTTTTAGGCATTCTATAGAATGCCAGATTTCATACTTTCCCGGTAACATATACATTGACGAGCCATTACATTATGATCACTTGTTTAAAATGAAGTAGAACCACCTTTCACCCTCAAAATCGCCAACACGCGGCGAGACATTGACTCGACAAGATGCTGATAAAGTCTGAGGTATCTGATACCAAGCACTTACCAAATGATACAGCATTTCCAGCACATTACGAAGTGCTAGAGTGGCAGCCCGAATTCGGTTTTTCACGTAAAACCACAAATGTTCGATTAAATTCAAGTAAATTCGGAGACCAAGCCATGATTTGGAATGCACCAAACTACTCCTCGAACCACTCCAAGACGATTTGGCCCTTATAACATGGTGCATTATCCTGTTGGTAAACACCATCACCCCGTGGAGACACCAGTGACGTATTGCAGCGGGACCCAGGGATTCTGGGAGCCCAAAGCCTGACTGACTCCAAGAACGTATTTGGGTTTGAGATCCAAAATCTGACTTTGCAGGGGGGGGGGCTAATCTTCTCCGGCACGCCACTGGGGAACACTGTTATCATGAAGGAGTGCATCTGGTTTGTTAAGATGTTTCCAAAGAGCACAGATTATATAGGTGTATGATAGGTCTTAATATGCCCCATACAAACATTGCCCATACCATAATACAGCCACTTTGTATCCAACCAAGTTTGCACTTGAATGTCAGGATTTCAGTTGGAAATTGGCGTTTTCACCCCCGTCCGTCAATATGATTGAACAGAAAACGAGATTCTTTGGATCAGGCGACTTTCTTTTATTCTTCTATAGTCTAATACCGACAATACCATTCCATGGTCCATTGCAAGCGTGTTTGCAATACGTGCCGTCTGCACATGGACACAGTTTGGGCGCCAACCCATATGTAGCAGTGAAACACTGCAGTGTGTGTTAAGACACATCGTCTGGGTCGCTATTGATTTAGCTACTGGTGATATCGGACATTGTAACCCTTCGGTGATAGTGAACAATGCGTAACAGTCCCCACTCGCTAATCATGCTCTATACAAGACAGGTGTTCTTGGCAACATACTAGACGGTCTCTTTTGTGGTCCGCAATCAAAGGAATGCAAACTACAGGGTGCCTAGAATACAGAGCACTTGCATAAAGTCTTTCGGCGACTGTTATCCGTAAAAAGGATGTTCCTGTTACATTATACAGGTAGCGAGACAGTTGTGTCTCTGTCATGGAGCTTTTAGCTAAAAGTCTCAAATAACGGTTTTGCACCGGCATTGTTGCCTTTTGCTGTCTTGGCCAGGTCGGCGGACCACTGTTCCTGCCTCTATGAACTGTTTCGACAGAGTGGATACCCCATTTCTCGAAACCCCGAAGTTCATACAGCAGGTAGCATGTGATTGGCCTTCCTCGAGTCCTCCAACTATCCGCCATCTTGTGGCAGCATCTAGACACGGGGTGGGCATTAAATCGATCGCGATTGACCAGAGGACCACCGAGACATTTTGGAGTGACCGCCTTCACTAAGACCTAAGACGCGCATACTAAAAGAAACGTATTTGTGGAACACAAGCGTTAGCTAGACTGGAAAATCGGCTTTTCAGAATCCTTGCAACTATGTGTAGACGACACATGTACCATTATTGGAAGTGCCCGACGACGCTTAACAGATGCTCTGCTGCTGCTGTAGAGGAAAAAATAATCACCACGATGCCAGTCGTAGAAACGGGTTTCCCTCTACACGTCGACTAAAAGGGAAAATAATTGTTGATCAGCTCTTCCCGCCATAATATGGGGTTGGCTACTGAAACATCACCCCACAACCCTACGCTTCGCCAGGATAGGATTGGATCCTATTTGATGAAAGATGTTACTTAAATCCAGTAACAGCTCCTTTTATAACCACATTTCTTCTTTCAGCCTTCTTAAATGTGAACGACAGATGTTTAGTTTGAACATGTCTTTGAACACTTGACGTGCGACACATACAAAGATATCACGAACTAACACACATACAGCACCATCTTTTTGTTGTACAAATCTATATTCATCAGTCTAAAAGTCTTGAAAATCGTGAACATCAAATTTTCTTTTTTTACTGGTCATTTGAATTAAATATGTAGGTATGAATCATCATAATAATTAAATAAAATATAAGCTTTCACTATAAAACTAAGAACAAGTCATCATATTGAAAGTAGCATACAGCACACACCATGTGCATCAAACTAAATTCTACTTTTGACTTGATATTTGTGTATCAGTGCTACAAACTGAACGAAAGGAGATAAAATGCTTGAGGCACAGAAAAGATTGATTGAATATTAACGTCGCACTGTTCAGCTACACGAGGGCTTTTGGCGACGGACCACGTAATTTTGAACCATGGTCAAGTGACGTGGACGACACCTGAGCTGGCACTTCCCTCTTCTAATTACCACACCACACCAACGGGAGGACGTTTCAGCTCTCGACAGATTTAACGTGCATCGCTGCGATACACGGCGGGTCTTTATTGGTACTGGGCTCGAATTCGTCACAAGGCAAGCCACGATCCGATACCCATACCACTCGGCTACCGCGGCCGCAAGGAACAGAAAAGAGAGGCAGGGAGATTGAATTCTATATAACTTTGTAGAGTGGTGTAGATTGCTACTGAGAATTGTACCATGTGCCACATTTGGCATGTGTCAATGATACAGCTCTGCCCTGTTGTAATCATGTACAAATGAACAAATTTTAACGGTGGTCAGTTTTAAGTTAATTGTATGCTTATAGTAAGTAAAATAAAAATGGACCAATTTGATGAGATAACTTCCCAAACTACCTTAAATGGCATTCATTCTGATCATAAAAACAAATTTTGATTATTAATATTGACAATGCAGAGCTCCAACTGTATTTTAAACAACATTTAGGAGATGCCACACACACACAACCATCATGTAATCTCAAACCAAGCAAATTCAGGATATATTTACCAACATCAATTTTCTTTTCAAATATTCTGTATTTTATAATCAAATTTACATTATCATTTACACACAACTGCTGCTTTTTAATTTTTTAGATGCAATTTTTCAGCATCAGAATAGAAAATTCAGTTTCACATTTTTATACATATAAAATTCATTTCACAAAATAAATTATCTATCCGTGTTCCTAAAGCATAACTAGATTACATGTTTCCAAATAGAAGTATATTTTTACAAGCAATAATAAAAATGTACCAAATAATATTTTGATCATGCCATCAAACTGAAATAAGCCAAAGAAATATAACTTCTTAACAGATCTGTATTAATCTTTGACGGAAAAAAAAATCCAGTTTTCTTTAAAATAAAATTATGCAAAAAAAAAAAAGAAGATAAACCTTTATTTCTGTACAAATATTCTAATTTTCAGCTTTGCAAATTGTAAGGATAATAAGCCTCATTCCTTCGCACATATAATGATAAACAAATTTATGTGAAACTTAAATTCTACACAAAAGTTTAAGCATCAGTAATGTAAGTTTCATCATGTTTTGGTATGCATACAACTATTAAAGGTTGAAAGATATTTACATGCTCTTTACCTTGTGCATATGCAGATTACCTTATTTGTTTTGTAAATGTTTCAAATAATCTACAAAATAAGCAATTTTCTCTCTTTACTGGTGTGATGTGTACATTAGGTTATTTCAAATAATTATAAGAGCAAAAATGTATTTTTTCTAATTTCCTTTTCCTCTCCTCCCCTTTAAAAAAAAAACTGAAGATAAATTTTATAAACTTACAACATCAATGAATATTTTAAAGTAATTATCTTAATATCTGAATTAAGTTTTTGAAAAAAGAGAACTGTAACAAAAAAGGATGCCTCTACAATGAAAATATCCCAATATCAAACACAGGGGCATAGATATCCTCATATCAATGATACGGAGCCCCAACATGTGTAACTATAGTCCCACCAACAGGGCCTAATCTCATCTAAAAAAGGGCCCACTCAGAATTAGCAACACCAATGATCAAACAGCCATAAAAATTACCTAATTAATGGGCATGGTTTCAAAAAATATAAGTGCGAATCTAAGTGTGTCACAAAAAAATATGATTGTTGTAACAATCAACTACAATGTAATTCAAAGTGTTATCATTCCTTAGAAACACTTACAAAGAAGCGTAGTTTTATCATATTCATAAGGTTTATTCAAATGAAACCCGGTCAGTACATCTAACTTTCTAACTTTGCATTACACGTAAGGTGGCACAATGTAACTGTGTATATGCTGACACCATTTACCAGCAGAGATACTAACGCATGTGCAATGTTTGATGTTTCATAGCGACAGTGTGGTTTCACGCAGAAGAGAAGGTGGTCACACAAGTTATCGTCCACTACTGAACATGCAGGCGAGTAAGAAGGAACAATGAGGAATGGTTCGATTTTTAGTGGTGGAGGAAGTTGAAGGCCATGAAATGCATTGACAGATGAAGGCTGTGTATGGTGAGTACAATCTGTTTCACTCAAGTGTTGTGGAATGGCACAAAAAATTCCTTAAGGGCCAATGCGGTGAAGACGACATTGCAGCAGTTTCAGTGGGAAATGTTGGACCATCCACCGTGTGATTTTCATGTTTTTGGACCTCTAAAATGAGCTATTCATGGACATTGATTCACAATGGATAATGAAGTGTTTGACAGCAGCCTACTAGCTTCTTCAAAGATGGAATCAACCAGCTAGTGCCGCAATGAGATAAATGTGCCAACAGTTTTGGTGACTATTTTTGAGTAGGGGAGACCTGTGTACCTAAGGCCACTTTTTTTCAATGCACAAAAACAGAGCCACTGGCCTCTTTAAAAATGTGAAACTGATATGCATTCCTCATTATACTAACTAATATCCAATAGGAGTTAATATAAGTACTTAAAATAATAAATTCTGGAACTTAGGTTTTGCTCTGCAATCAATAGAAAACAAACATATACACATGAATTTAATAAAAGAATCAACATTAGCTGACATATTGATTTATCATGCAACTATTTAATTTGCAATGAGCCAAATTATTAATGAATTACACGTATTTTCATTAAACATTATAATTTAAAAAACTGATTACAAAAGTGAGCTGTATACATTGTCGCTCTGAAGCACCAACAGACTGTGGTTTGGGCAATTTGAACACAATATTTCTGTAGTCAATTTCATAAGTTTCTTTGTTATCATAAAGAAACTTATTTGAGCAATATTCTTCAGAAATTTAACACTATGGTGTTCTTTAACATCTATTATTTCTGCTACATAAAAATGTTAAGTTTTTTTTGCCTTGTATTTTTATTAAACAAAAATCCCCCCCCCTTTCAATAGTATTTCTTACATCAGCTACTGTAGAATTTGCATCATCAGTGGAATGAGAATCTTCAATATCTGATAATTCTTTGGATGAAGAGTTGCCTTAATTTCAAACTCAGGTTTTTCACAAGTTTTCTTTTTCTGGCAATTTTAATAACATGATATTTTTGATTCCTTCATTTTCTGGAGTGTCAGTCAAGATTCTACCTCTGCCTGGTTTTCGGCCACCTTTGTTGGATTTACTTCGAGAATTATGTTTATTAGAAATTATTTAGAATTGTGCTTCTGTTTTTATAATTATAAAGAATTTTTTTATTAAATGAATTTTTATGTTTGTGTAAACAAAATAATAATCCTGAATAATAACAATAATCGTAGCAAACATATTTTTTATAAATCAAGCATATTGAAAGTTTCAGAAAATATGCACTCCTCTCATTTAAATAACATCCAATTATAATAAAAAATTTGACTAAATCAAAATGGTTCAGATAATTAAGGCCACTTTCCTCCTTATATTATAAAAACTTTTTTTAATGAAATAATAACAAAGAATATTAATTGCAATTGTACCTAGGGCCATGGCCCTAGGTACAAGACTAGGTAATTTCATACAAAATGTCTTCTGCAGAAAAACCCAGATGGAAAGGGGATTTATTTAAAATCTAATTTAGTACTTAAAGTCACAAACAAAATTATGTACTAGAATTCAAAGAAAAATATTTGACTTATCATTGTACAACAATAAAAAGAAATGAACTGCAAAATTTTACTTTAGACCATGTAAAACTGTTTTTCATTTATAACTTGCCACAGCTTTCTTTTGCAAAACTTCAAAATGAATGCAAAGTAGGAATTGGTGTTGTCACTCACCCCCAACTGAGTTATAAAACTTAGAACTAAATATTATTCAAATAAAATGGAGTGGCCCTAGGTACACAGGTATCCCCTACATGTACTGTGTATAACTACATTTTTGAGTTAATAAAATTGTTACTGTTACTTCCTATTATAGTGACCGGGTTTCATTTGAATGCCCCTGATATATATTTTGCAAAATTCATTTCCAAAATTGTAGTATAATAATTTTAAACTATTTAATTCATTCTTTTTATTTTACTATGTTCACTGATTGTAAGATAATAAGCAATGTTATGTTTTACATACTTTTTAATGCATTTCATTTATAATCTGCTAATTACTATTTGAAACTTCTTATAATGCTATGGTAATAAAATTATAGCATGTACCTAGTATTACTGTAAGTTGTTTATATTTGAATATATATATTAATTTAAGAACACAAAACATTAATATTATTCCAACAAAGATTTTATTTTTTTCTTTAATGAATTTCTAGTAATACTCAGATTATATAAGTAATCTGAGAAATGAAACAAACCAGCTTAGTTAATCTGCAGGTTACCCAAAAATTTCAGCACTTTAGCAATAACATATGTAAGGTATTGAAAAATGAGGAGAACTTTAATACACAGTATTATTTTTAGAAAAAAAGCCCATTACAAAAATTACTATAACCAGAGATGTATGCAGACAATTTTTATGGGAGGGGATATATTTAAAATAATTAGATGAATATTTGAGAAAACTTACTATTAGAACTTTTTGCATATTGCAAGGGAATTTCTAAGGATGGTTCTTGCACAGATGTTTCACAAACCCTTATTTCTGAAAGTTTATTACTAATAACTTCTTCAAAGTCATTTTGCAGAGAAATCTGTCGATTTTCTTTTTGTGCCATTTTGAACTAGTTCTGAAATTAAAAAAAAGTATAAATAATGGCTAAATGACAAATTATCATATTGAAACTTATTCTAACACTTGCTGTGTGTGTGTGTGAATGACCCATAAATCACAAACATTAAATATTATCTTATATTTGATAGAGATCCTAGAATTTTTGAAAGAATAAATATTTCACACTAATTAATATATTTCACTAAATATTTCAAAAGTTAAAGCCCACTTAAAAATAGCATAGTTATATTTTAAAAACTGAATAAAGAGTATTACTGTGTGAGATAAACATAAGTTATCAGAATTAAGTAATAACAATAAACATTAAAGGACAAGCAAAATAAAATGTTTTAGTTTAATCTAATTTTTATGAAAATGAAATGGCAAGTATAGCATATCTAATTATATTTTTAAAGCTGAGGTGTAGTGAACCACAACATATGAAAAAAGATTGATACATTTACAGAATTTAAATAATGGAAATATACAATAATAATTTGTTAATTGATAAAATGAAATGGACTTATATTCTATTTAGACAAAATTTAATGAATATAAATAACCAAAGGCATACATAAGGCTGAGGTTTGGGGGATCAGCCCTCCCTCCTATCCATACACCAAGAGATTTTTCCTTTTTTAGCCTAAAGATTATGTCTTGGCACTTTTATCTAAATGTTTCTAAGGTAAACCCCTCCTGTAAAAGTACACCACTGTAAACAACATAAATATCCACTGACGTAGACAGTCCTGAATGGGCCCTAAATCAAAATTCTTTGGGAGCCCTTTTTGGAAATGGGAGCTCTGTTAATGGGACCATTGGTAATATTTCCTGATTTTTTGCTTACACATATTAGGGCCCCTGTATCACTGATATGGCATTAGTTACTCCTCTGTATATATCACACATAGGTAAATTTACTTTGTTGATATAATCTCTCTGCTTTTAAAATTAAACTATGCCAAGATTGCTAAATTGTGATATACAACATAAAAAATAAAACAGAATATAGTGAAAAGCAAGCCATTGAGTCTTTGTTTTATTATTAAAAATAACTCATATTGATTTAATGAAAGTGTAAGTAAAAAAACTTTCATTATTGATTAAGCCATATGTGTTTAATCATATGTTACTGTTATTTTATGAAATATATTCTGCTTTATCTCTATGAAATATCTGCTTTATCTCTCTCTAATAAGCCTACAACATTTGTTTTCAAGACATTAAGTAAATTTTATAAACTGATGTTTCTCTGAGTAACAATTCCTATTAATGCAACAAAGATTACTTCCTGATTGAATGTATTACAATGTTAGCAACAAGTATAACAGATCAATAGTACCTATTGCTCATACCCAAAAATATGAGAAACAGTGGTATAATGTACAACCCTGCATATCGCAGCAGTGGTGTAGCGTGGGCTTTTGCCACCCAGCTTTTGTCGCCTCTCTATTTTAATTATTAGACAAGAAAATTAGTAAAAGTAAAAAAAAAAACAGCTTTAAATTTTTTTATTGTTTAAAAATGCACTTTTCATATTTTTTTCATAGCAAAATCTTTTATACAACTGTCAATATCAAGATGTATGTCATGTTCACCTAAATTTGTTAGCCTTAATGTGGACATAGTCGATCTGAGATACGTTTTTGATTAATTGTAGTTTAGAGAAACTTCACTCGCAACTAGCATTACTGATGACAAATGTTAAAAAAATTCTCAACATTATGACAACGTTTGGTAAGCCATCTTCAAGTTTGGACTCAATAATATATTTTAATAAACCCAGAGAGCAGGACCTAATGAGTTCTTTTTTACAGCCTGGGTCTGTTGCAGATACGAAAGCTTGTAGACGTACATGCTCAAGTTGGAATTCTTCTTTATTAATGTCTTGAGGAGCTTGATCTAAGTTAAGTTCATTCATGTTTAATATCACTTCAAGCCTTAAAAAAGCATATTTTTGCATTAGATTCTGCAAATGTTGGAATCTTTCTCAAATTTCAGCAGTTACTCTGTCTATTGAAGAAAACATCATTCGCCTCAAGTCATCTTCATACGATAACTGAACACATCTTTACTTCCATCAACAAATATATCCTTCCTCCTGATTCGTCTTGAGGGTTTAAAATTTCACAAGCTCTTCACATAAACTTTTAGCATAGATTAAAGCATCATTAATGAATTCCTCTCATTTTGCTTCTAATACGGTCTGTAAATCACGTATTTTTTGAGCACATTGATGGATATTTAGTCCCTTTGTTTACAAATAATTTTGAGCATCATTGACTTCACACAATACCGGTTGCCAGAAGCCTAAGTAACATAAAAACAAATGCGATTGCATAGCGACTAAAAAATTTCCTGCATCTGTGCAGCTTTCTCTCGTTTCCATCAATTTTGTCGTGTGGGTGCGATTTGGCATTTGAAATAATTTTTTGAATTTAAATAAGGCGGTGCTTGCTGCCGCCCCTTTTCGTATACCGCCTGGAGCCATGGCCCCCTCTATACCCCCCCATGCTACGCCATTGCATCACAGGGGGGCCCAAATCCTGACTGCCACCAAGTACCTACACTTTGTAAAATCCAACTTGGAAACCCAAAAGTTGACTTTACAGAGGGGCCCAAATGCTTTCCTTCATGCCACTGATGAGAAACAATTTTTTCATACACAAGGAGAAGCTATTCTTTATAAAACATAAAAAATTCCAAAATATAAATCTGAAAAAAGTAAGTAGTCAACTATATCTATACTCTGTTCCACCTCAAGTTGGCAGCGTTGGGAAAGGTAGGGAATGTAAGAATCCGCTTGAAAAAGTAGTTCCAACTAGTTTTGGAATTTAAATCAAAGCAAATGCACAGAAAATTGTTAAAAAGTATCATGTATTATAGAAATTGTGCGTTTAAAGATATATTTTAAGTTAATCACATCTTAAAAGCATTTATTCTTTAGTACCTGTGAACGAATACAGTTGAAAACAACAACTTGACTTTTGGCTGACAACAACAACATTTGGCTGAAAAAACCGGTTTTCAAGATTACATTCTTCCAAAGTATTCGCGCCAAATCAACGCCATTTGCTTTACGACTTGATAGTTAATTAATCAATATTTTTAAACATTTTGAAATGCAAACCCTTAAATATCTCGATTAAATAAAAGGATTATACTATTATCAAAAAACCTCATACAATTTTAAAAAACAAAGTTTTCACGAGCATTTTTTTTTTGCACGCCAAATATGGAGAATTTTATTTGTTATAGTCACACTCTTCTCCTAGAGTAACCCCGTAATGGCTGTGATTTGGTCACCGTACCCTTCCCAGCGCTGCCAACTTAAGGTGAAACGGAGTATAGTAAACTACTCTTTACAGTAAATTTCATCTTTAAGCAGTTGTAATGCTGAACAAGTGATAATATTTTTCAGTAAAAAAAATCTTATACTCTTTAACTTTTTGACTATCATGGTACTTTGCAGGATCCTGGTGTAAAAACCAATATTTTCAAATTATTTATAATACAAATATCACAAAAGTCATATTTACACTGATATAATATGAATTTCAATGAATCAATATGAATATAATTGATAATTACTCTGAGTTAAGGGGCTAAAGTCATTTTAAACATATGTCAGTTAAATATTTTTGGGCATCAATAATCTTTTACACAAACTGAAACCTATTGTATAAATTCTCAATCTCTAGAAACAAATTCTAACAGCCAAATGAAGAGAGGGGAATTTGTAATACTAAAAACATAGTATACTACTTAAAGCAGAACAGGAAGATTAGTGTTTTTGTTGGTGTTATCTATTGCATCACAATTTATTGAAAGGTATAGCAAAACAAGGAGATGGTTCTATATGACATAAAATATATATTTCCCTGCATATATAGGAATTGAAAAACTAAAGATCATTGATGAGATCATGAATAACATAAATTATGTACTCTTACAAAGGAAAAATTAAAAGCTATTCGGAAAGATTTCATGGCAAGTTATTAAAATATACTTCCATTACATCCCCAAATACATGATTTTTAGAGGTTTTTTCCCCCACAGGTACTAATTACAGTTGAAAAACCAAGGAGGGAAATCAAAATTTGCAAGAAGAATGGAATAAGATAACACTTGATATAATTTAAAAAGTTATAGAAAAAAAAAGAAAGAAAGTAAGATATAGATCTTTAAATAGATATAGAAGCCAACTTAAACAGATCAGATTTTGAAAAACAATTTCTCTCACTACCTTTTAATGATTAAAACTATTAGAAAATGTACCTAGAATTTTTTTTTTTTTATTTTTCACAGCAAGCTTTTAAAGATTTTTTTCAAATGATAAAGGTAATTTTTAATTTTCACAAATGTTAAAAACTTAATAACCCAACATGACTTCAATATCAGATCCTTTATAGTAAAAATTTACTTGAATCCAAAAAAAAGTTTAAATAAATTCGGTTTCTGATGAGTCTTAGAATGAAAAAAAAAAATAGTTTTTCAGTTAAAAAGAAATTAACAACGATATCACAACAGTGGAACGCGTGTATGCAGTTGTTTGTACATAAGCTAACTTACCAAAATTCTGAAAATATAAGTATCGTATTTAATTTCAAAATAAATTCTGAAAAACACGATTTGGATGAAATTATGCCTAAGATTACACAAGCACTAAGATGAACAAAAATTGTAGGATATTTCCATGCTAAAACAAAATTGAATCGACCACAGAAAAATGAGACAGTTTTTGTAGCGGCACTGCGCATACCGCGCCGTCTAAGTTTCCAGCTGATAGGTTAGCTCTGAGAGAGACAGTGCTCTGCTTAGTCAACACGTGTTGGCTAAGCTCTGGTAGAGAAGACAACTGTAAACACTACGCACGTCTACAAAACGCAAGTGCTCTTTCGACGGAGAAACCATTTATGTCACGATAAGTGGGAAGTCAATAAGATATGTCGAATGTTATGCTTATATTAAGATTGGTGTTTAAAATTTTAAAAGTTTCTGACGATAATACAAATGAATTTTAATTTTGATATTAGTGTGAGCTAACTATTCAAAATTGATACAAACTGTCCATCTATTAAAATTTATGAGATGACAATTACAGTTCAGGCAAATTATAAATAGAGAATGAATCACAGTATAAGACTGAATGCATTTTTGGAAAAAAAAATGGAATTTATATGTAACTACTGGCATGACTACATTCGAAAAAGTACGTTAGGTACATTTAATTACCTCGTTTCTACGAAATACATTCTTTTTGTGTAGATATTCGTATAATTTATGAGGGAGTCTAAGTAAAATCTCCCAATAAAAATTTACGACTCTTCAGATAGAGGGTCTTAGTGGCGAGGTGTCTAAATTTTTTTAGAATTTAGGGGTTAAGTTTGAATAAATCGAATCAAAATAATTCAAACGAAGATGCTTCTTGAAAGTAAAAGAATTTATTACGTTATAGGGAAAAGTTTACAGGGGGAGTATTTACAGAACAATAGGAATTAAAACATTCAAATATTAAAGAAACAGAAAGTTAGATAATATTCTCTAGGACCAGGGTGGACATTAAGTCGATCGCGATCGACCGGTGGATCGCTAAGACTTTTGGGAGTGACCGTAAAGACACGTAAGACCTTAGACTCGCAAATTAAAAGATATAAATTTGTGGAACACCAACGCCAGCTAGACTGGAGTATACAATGCATCAGGGCCGGCTCTAGCAGTTTTACCACCCCGGACAAAAGTGAAAAATGCCGCTCCTCTCCACAACTTATAAAAGATATTTTTAAGAAATATATAAATTGTTCATAAAAATACACACCTATAAAACTTGAATAATTCTTGCAAAGAAAAACAACATAACTGTATACGTATAAATATTTACTAAAAATTAAAACAAATTACAAAATAAACAAAAAATTAAGTGTTTTTTTCTGACTTTTAACTGAAAACTTTCTGATTTATTCCTTAAAATCAATTTGTTAAGCTATTTCATGTTCGATTGCCAAGTAGCTAAACCATTTAATCTCTCTTGAAAAATAGTAGACCGTAAGAAATTTTTAATTAATTTTAATTTTGAAAGACTCCTCTCTCCGCTTGCTACATTTATTGGCAAAGAAAGTAAAATTCTTAATGCGATGGCAAGATTTGGCGCAAATTCTAAAACTGAAATAAATTTTAAAACTTTTATCTGGCTTCCTTTTTCGCCTAGTAATGCTGAAACTGACATTATCTCATCTGCTAGATCAAGTGCATTTATATCTACTGATTCTCCATCTGTCAACATCATTTCTAAGCTTTAACAGTTTTTAATTATTAAATTTTTAGGGGTATCTTTTAAATCATATATATTATATAAAAATTGAAAACAATTACTGTGGTTACTCAATAAATTAAATCTGCATTCCAAAGCCTTAATTGCTTGGTCAATTGTAAAAAAATAAAACTATCTTGAATTTTAATTTAGGATCTTCCACCGGATCATCTCGTGCTTCGTAATCAAAATTAACATTTTTGCGACGAACTCTGTGATGTGGCTGCGTGACCTCAAAATTAGCAGAGATATCAATCTCGTCAGCCGGTTCTTTTGCATCACAGAGCATTTCAGCAAAAGCCCCATCCGATCGAAGATATTAAA
This sequence comes from Trichonephila inaurata madagascariensis, assembly GCA_019973955.1. Lineage (NCBI taxonomy): Eukaryota > Metazoa > Arthropoda > Arachnida > Araneae > Nephilidae > Trichonephila > Trichonephila inaurata. The sequence continues at coordinate 199,858 of BMAV01013301.1, forward strand.
AAAATCTTTACAGTTTCTTAAGAGTTCCATAGAGGATGGTAGATCGTAATCTTTTGTTTGCAATAGTTTGCTAATCGGATCTATGCAATTTAAGATTTTATACCAAATAGTGATGGAGCATAAGAACTTAATTGTTTAGTAGAATTTAATAATCCAGAGGCCTCATCTCTTATAGAGTTGTCAATTTCAGCATTATTATAAACACTAAACAGAGCATCAAAAAGCCTCCTGATTGATACCTTAAGGGTTTAGTAGCTTCTATTCGACTTTCCCAACGAGTTGTACTTAGAGGTTTTAAAGTTATGCCCTTTACATATTTTAATAATATAACCCAAAAAAAAGTTGATGATGAAAAACAAAAAATTTTGAACTATATTTAAAAAATTACAGGCTTCTAATGATGCTTTTACCATGTCATTAATGACCAAATTTAAAGAAGGGCAACTTCATGGTACATAGATTGTTAGCGGATTTAACGTCCTAATTCTAGAGATTGTACCCCTGATTTCTCACCTCTCATGTTGGCTCCGTTATCATAAGCCTGCCCACGCATATCTAGCAAATTTAGCCCCAATTTTTTAAGTTTCACAACTATTAAATTTGAAAGTTCTTTTCCAGTCGATCTTTCAACTGGAAGGAAACCTAAAAAGCTCTCATTAATTTCAACGTTAAGTTCATTAGAATTAAATTTTTCAATACATACATATCTCACCAAAAAGGTCATTTGCTCGATCTTACTAGTATCAGGGGTGTAATCTAAAATTATCGAATACTTGGCTTGTTTAAATTTATGAACAATTTGTAGTTTAATGTCCTCATGTAAAAGTGAAATTATTTCGTTCTGAATATTTTTCCCTAGATAATGTACTTAAGTTTCTTGATTTTTTAGCACTCTTCGAACATGTTCCTCCATTATTGGATCAGATTTAGCAAGTAGTTGAATTATTTGCAAAAAATTACCATTATTGGAATCTTATAGTTTATCACTCTTACCACGAAGGGCTAAACAATTTTGGGCAAGCATTTTTAATGTTGCTACAATGAATTGAAGCACCTCGCACCAATAATTAGTCTTTGCGAGTCGCTGTCAGTTGTTTTACAGCATTGTAATCGCTGACTAAATTCAATCCAAGACTTTTGGCTTTGACTATGGTTTTTGGATGTTTTGAGTTCTTTTAACGTTTCAGCGATGTGTTTTCAACTTTTAAAATCTACTGTCGAAAGAGAACTAACGACACCGCCAAAAAGTTTGCAGCCAAATATAAACAACAAAAAATATATAATACAGCCTTATATATATATATATAATAACATATAATATATATATATATATAATATATATATAATATAATATATATATATATATCATATATATATATATAATATATATATATATATATATATATATATATATATATATATATATATATATATAATATATATATATATAATATATATATATATATAATATATATATATATAATATATATATAATATAATATAATATAATATAATATATATATATATATATATATATATATTTAAATGCTATATAATTCAATCACAACACAGAATCAATAAAAAAAAAAAAAAAATTAAAAAATCGAGACTAAAATGAATCCTATAACATAAAAATCCCATTTCAGAATATCAATGGCGAAATATAGAAGACAAAAATTCTAACGTTTTCAATCAAAATTAAAAAAATTTTATAAAAATAAAAAATATATAAAATATCCGCGTAACCTCGGACTTAGGACCGATAAGGGGTTAAAACTAGTTTGATGGCGCCAACCTTCCCCCTATTGCAACTTCTTGGTAAATTAATCTTAAAATATCCAATTTCTCAAAAATTTAAATATTAAAAATATAAAAGTTAAAAAATTAAATAGTTAAAATTAAACCATTAAACCTGAAAAATTAAACTATTCGCCATCGTATTCTGAAAGATATTATATTAAAATACATATTAAAATTCCAAAACAATTAATTGCACAATATAAGTGAATCCTCAAACACCAAAAGATGACGCACTCCATCTTTTAGGTGTAAAAAAATGTTTAAAATCCGAAAGTTCAAATTAAAAAAACCAATTATTTTCACAAATGAATAGGGGCGTAACCTGCCAAAAACTCACCAAAAAAGCATTCTATCAATAATTAATTCACAAATTTTGAACGATTTTTCTCTCTCGTTTAATACAACAATTACCTCTCCTATATTTTGCCTCACAACACCCACTAATGCCATGTCAATCCAAATGATTCATAATCTCACACCAGAGTTCAATCATTTGGTATTAGATGCAAATCAGATTGCATGCAAAAAAAGTTGCTTGATTGGTCATAAATAATTTTAAAGTGTAGTCGTGCAAATATTGGTCTATGTGTATACTATAATGTATTCTCAGGTGGTGGAATGCAATGTACCCTTTCCACAGCTGACCACTAACAAGCTGACTTTGTGGACCTAATAAGTTGTGTGGAGGATTTGTGCCTTTATGAGTTTAAAAATATTTTTAAGAAATATTTTTGATCTATGTATTTTCTCAAGAAGTTGATGGGATAATCATTCTGTATGCAAATAAAAATATATAATTTTGATAAATTTTAATTATCAATATATTGTGTGTAGTTAAATTATTATTTCTCATCAAAAATTTAAAATTATATTTCTAAATATTGAAATATGTAAGCAGCTATTGAAGTTCGAAATCTTTTACATGACATTGAAGTCCCTTTATCATAGATATTGCTGTATAATTTGTTGTCAATAATATTTAAATCTAAATCTAAAAATTCAACTTTGCTGGAGTTAAAATTTGTCTGTATTAATTTAGGTATTCACTGATTACCCTTCTCTACTAGAGCTGGGTAAACAGCTCAGAAATGACCAGGGCAGTGAAAGAATTGACGTCTTTTACCGCCACCTCTGTGATTAGTTTAAATTAAAAGATATCCAATCCGGGATTAATTCTTTTTTCGCGAAACCTTACTTTTAACCCCACCCGTAGGAGAGTCGTTGCCTCCCGATTGGTCGGGAGTGCCGCTCCTTTAGCGCACGATTGCATCGACCACTTCCAGCTCCCCCCCTTCTACCACACTGATTGCGTTTCAATTTTTCACTGGCAATTTTTAATTCATATCATTACTTTGTAAGTTAATAAAGAGCAAACCAAGATTTTTTAAAGTCACTACCCTAACATTTCAAGATAGGTGATTTGCCATCCTTACCTCTCTCTGGAGATCAGGTGCTCCGATGAAAATTATTCAACATCTTTGTTCAACATCTATTTCGATTTAAGCTAAAAATATAATTTTTTAATCCATTACTCTTAACTATATAACTATGGGGATACTTATATACAAAATAATTTCGTTGAACTCAGAATAACCTAGTTTTCTTTTAACTCGGTAGTCTCTCTCTCTCATTTCAGTTATAATAGTTACTCATTTATGTAACTATTATAACTGAATATTATAGAGGGAACATTAATATATATATATATATAGAGGTATATATGGTATATATATATATATATATATATATATATATATAGTATATATATATATATATATATATATATATATATATATATATATATATATAGCGGGAAATCTTTAAAACGGGGCTGGGATTTTCCTCGCCAAATAATTTTCCTAGCCAGTGTGACCTGCCAAGGCGTATCCTTGGGAGGAACCGGTTTGTGAGTCACTTCATATGCGATAGCTTCCCTGCAGGAAAGCTCCGCGTAGTGATACAATGCATTTCTAATAGTCGTATAAAGCTCATGTTCTCTGAAAATATTACCAATGTAGTTTCAGCAGTATTCACGATTTCTCGAATTCACTTTAAAAAAAATTTTTTAATCAAAATCAGATTTAAATAGATCTTTCTGAAGTAAGCTAAATTTTTCAGTGTTTTTCAAAGCAAAGAATTATTATCATTTAAATAAGAAGGTAAATTACATTAATTTTACAAATACAAGACATAAGTGTCAAATTATAAGTAGTTTTAATTTTTTGCAGGTTCTAAGGAAAGTAATTTTTTATTTAATCCAGAAATTTCATATAACTTATTATTCTAAATGTATTATTTGTGTGTGTGTTTGATTTCTATCATTATCTTAATTTCTAAAGCAGATAATCACTCATGTTTTTTCAAGATATTCAAATATTTACTGAATTTTCCTCCATTATATTTATTCAGAGCTTATTTATTACACTCAACAAAGATTATTTCCTACTGAGGTTTTTTTTCGATGTGATTGTTAAAAGATATAATTTGGAAGCGAATATATACTTGCAGTAGTGTATTTTATATTTTACAATTTTTAATTTTCTCTTTTTTCGAAAAAATAGTAATTCATAAAAAATTGTTGATATTACATATTAGTGAATAATATAAGAAAATTCATTTCGCTTCAAATAATAAAATTCTTTAAGTAAATGTGCTGAAAATAAATCCTGAATTATCCACGTTCAAAAATCTAGAATTTAACAACCGAAACATCAATACGACTCTTAGAACATCGGATTTATTTAAAATAGGTGATTGTAAATGATATTTGGCCCTACACCAATTTGACTGAACAGGAAATATAAATATATTTATCAAATTAACAAATCAAAATTTTAGCATTTTTTATAAAATAAATTAAAAAAAAAAAAATAGAATTTCCTAATGTCTTTTTGTGTGAGAAATTTCGTTGTTCCTTATAATCCTACATGATTTTTATTATTGTATCAACTTAAGAAAAACTTTATTAAAGCTCTTGAATTATTTACTAGAACACTTTTATATACATCTGTTTACATAAAATTTTAGGTACTCAGTAAGATTTCATGTGCAAAATTTTTTTCTACACAAGTATAAGATGTAAGCATTCTTTTCATTGAAAATGGGTGATTTCCATTTAGAACAATTTATATTTCGGTATTTGAACCATGTACAACTACAATTATACTAAAGATTATAATTAATATAGCTGTTCAGCAAAACAAAAATTTACATTCATATAGTGATGAGGTGTCAAAATTCTATGTGTTCCTTAATTCATTGTTTTCTTTATAAAAGTCTTAATAAACATTTAAAACTTGTAAATCTCAAAAACTCAGAAAAGTACTTTTATATATATATATATATATATATATATATATATATATATATATATATATATATATATATATATATATATATATAAGAATATTTTATTACATACGTCAAACATTCTATCAAAACTGCGAAATTATAGAGTGTGAAAATGTTGCTGTAATGTGTTTAACTTTGTCTAATGTGTGTTAACTTTTTCTTTGCAAAAACAAAAATTAATGTTTTAATTAACACGATTTAGAAGACAGAGATTATAGCCAATTTTTAAAAATGATAGCATTAAATTTAGTTTTGCTTATAATCTATACGCCACAAAAATATGATTAATAGCATTTGGTTAATTTCATAACTTAAACAAAAACAAGTAGTAAAGAAATATAGTGATTTTTTAAAAAGTGATTTATATCAATATATAAATCATTTTATTAAACTTTTTATTGTAAAATAGCATTTATAGCATACCACATTCAATTGTCAGGCAGGCAACATTCAGGCTCAAAGTACCATTGAATTAACATAGGATGCAAAAATGAGAGCAATATATAAAGTTGTTATACTTACTAGCTCTGTACCAATCAGAATTCCTTTTTTCCTTTGCATTTCTCGCTACTACTTAGTTACAAATATCGGCAACATTTTGAATTTTATCATCAAAAAAAAAACAGATACTATTTCTTAATTTCTTAATATACATATATTCATAAGAAAATTACACTTTTTCTAAGTCTGCACAATCAAATTTATATTATTTGAAACTTTTCCTTTTTTACTTACAAAAATATATATTAACTAACTTAGACATAGCCATCTGTCGATAGCTATGACGTGGTGAATCCGCGTAAGTTAGAGGTGTGGGATTATCGAAGGATGAGCATTTTATAATTTTAATACAACTTTTATTAAGAAAAACTTAAATTACTTATATATAATGAACAACTTATTTTAAGTGAGAATAAACCACAAAGTGCTTCTCACGAGTATTTAAGTCAGAACGCACAACTAGATCACTTATCCTAAATATAATTGATTATCTACCTAATCTCGCTTTCTATATTATATTATCGTTTAGAAAGTAACCTTCCTACCTTGGTTGAAGACTCATCTATTCTGCTACTTGTAGATAGATAGATGTACTCATGTACAATTACTCTTCCTTATAAATATTATTATCGAAGGTGGGTGTTTCCTTCTTCCTTGTGAGTAGGCCGTGTAAACACTTGTTCCGAACTGTTCCACACTAAGCTTTCTCTAAGATTGCCATCAGCTCTCACTAAACTTTCTATCCTTTTAAAGTATATCTTATTTGCATTGTTGCTTTGTTTCTCTTCTTGGTATTGGGTTGGAAAAGTTTTGCCATTAATCGTGGCCGTCAAAGAACGTAGGAGTTATGTTAGAAGAAGAACGCGAGAGATGTCACAACCCCTCCCAGAAGAAAAACGTGATTTATTTAAGAGTTCTCAATGCCCTTAATAAATTACGTGCCTAAATTTTTATTTCTGAATCTCTTCGCTTTCTAAGTTTTAATTAAATTTTAACCTTGAATCCTCATTTTAACTTCTATAATTTCCAATATTTATCTTGACTTTAATTTTCATTATTCATCGTAGAATTAAATTTAATATTCAACTTAATTTTAAATTTAAACTCGTGACAGATACACAATAAATTTTATTCCATTAACTGGGCCAACATTAATAATTGTTGTTTAATAATGGTCTATTCTCACTTTTTACATATATACTTAACTCTATATTTAAATATTGATACATTTAAATCTTCTATGTGAATTTTTCCTGGGTGCGCAGACCCAAACTCTGCTTCAGGACAAATATTCCATAGGGAGCTGGGATTCTGTCTCCACTGCTCCGTGTTGAGGCTACATATCAGCTAGGGAACACTACTTTCAGGGTCTGTCACCCTGAAATAAAAACTCTCTAAGTTACTTTGTCAAATTTATGTTTACATAATACCAATAAGTTTCACAATTATATATCATTTTTAAATCACAATAAACTGTCATTTCCATCAAGCATCTGGTCCCATAAAACCCCCAATGAGCCGCGCAGTGCCGTTAATATTATTGTTAGTGCCCTGACTACGCCGCGTTTCCCTGAACCAGATGCATCATAATACGGAACAATACAACAACATATATATACATACATACATATTATACAATTACAAACATTTTTCAATAAACCATTAAAACAAATAACCAAAGGAATTGTCGCATCTCACGAAGTCATACATCGAAGCAAACAAATGCGCAATTACAATTGTTTTCTCCATTATTAAAGAGAAAAAATTTTACAAGTCAAAAGTTCAAAATAAATATATACTCATTGTAGTGTCAACTTTGCTTGATTATAACTTTAAACACCGCCCGAGACTTCCTTCTTTGCAATAATTCTTCCGACCACTTGTTGGAAAGATCATAAAAATGAAACAATACAACCTGATTTTTATTAGTTCCCACACATTACGTCCAATGACGAGGTGCTACCACTGTTCTTTCCTCTTCTCCTTCCTTGGCTGCACTGGAATTCTTTATGTTGCCTGCTGTAGGGCTTGTAGTCTCCTTGTCGGCTTTTCTTTACTTGTCTTGTTGTTTCCTAGGCCGGTCGGGACTCCTGATCCTTTCTCAGGCGTGGCCGCAGGTTGTACGTCGGTCCATCTTGAACTTCAGTTGTCTCCGTCTTGTTCTTTTTCCTACTTATATAAATAGTACTGGATGACAATGGTCTTTTGTTAATATTATTGTGTCCCTTTTTGTGCCACTTTCTCTGTGGTCCACTTGCCCCTGATCCATACGACCTTTTCATTCCCTTAGCGAGTTTTGCTTTTTACTTTTCCTGTCGTTCGTAAATGAACTAGGAAGCGATCTGACCAGTGATCTGCGTTTATCGGTCCTATCTGTATTTTTATATTGTTTTGATTGGTGATTAATCCCTTTGGCCTCTAACTTACGTTTCACCGCAGATCTTTCTTTCCCATAGTGTGACTCATTTAATCCTTGATGTACATTTTCCGAAGTACTCGTTTCCTGACGTGATCTGATACTATCTGGGCTACCTGTTCCTAACTCGACCTCGTCACATTTCCTATGACGATATATTCTTATTTGATCAACGTTAACCGTTAATCTTTTTCCTGATTTCCATATTACAATATTATTGTTATTTCTTACTTCTAATACTCTATAAGGTCCTTCAAATTTTTGTTTAAATTTAGCGCAGACTTTATTAGCTGCTGAACTTAAAGGGTGTGTTTCTAATAAGACCCAATCATTTACCTTAATTTTTATATCTCTTCTTCGTCTATTATAATATCTTTCCCACCTTTCCTGTTTAGTTTTCGTACTTAGTCTAGCTTCCCTGAATAATCTTTCTATATTTTGTACTTTGAATTCTGAACCTTCCGAAATCATAACTTTTTTGAAATGGGGTAATCAATTTTCGACCCAAAATAATTCAGCAGGTGATTTTCCCGTTGTTTCATTCACCGCCGTACGAATAGCGTAAGCAAACTCACGTAAGAATTGATCCCAAGTATCGTGTTGATCATTAACATAATTTGCAAATCATTTGTACTATATCTCGATTAACTCTTTCAGTCCGATTTGCTTTGGTCTGTATGCACCAGTCTTCACATGCCTTATGCCTAATTTTTTCATTAAATGCTCAAAATTTCGGATATAAATTGGGGACCATTATCACTTATTAATTTTATTGGAGCTCCATAACGCGATATAAAGTTATCAAAAAAAATATCCGCTATTATACGAGATGAGGCCTTTTTAAGAGTCACCTTCCTTCCTAGGTTGAAGTAATTCCTATTATGTTAATTGTAGGAGAGATTACACAAGCTTTCTTAATCCTTCTTATTATTAATGGCGATGAGCGTATCCTTCCTCCAGAACTGTAGGTCGTCTAACACTTGTTCCGAACTGTTCTGCACTAAGTTATCTCTAAGATTGCCGTCCTATCTCACTAAACCCTCTATCCTTTTAAAGTATATCTCATTTGTATATTCGATCCGTTTCTCTTCTTGGTATTGGGTTGGAAAAGTTTTGCCATTAATCGTGGCCGTCAAAGAACTTAGGAGTTATGTTAGAAGAAGAACGCGAGAGACGTCACATACTGTCTCGTTGAGGTGGCTTGTTGTCGTCCCCTGCTTTTCAAGACTCACACCAAGATTGGAAGGAGTTGGCTTGTTAAGTCCCTTGTTTTCTCACCAAGATGCATATATTTCATTTGTCGCTCAGCCCTCTGGGGTCGAAGGAAAACAGTATGAGCAATACATTACATCAATCGCAAATAACACAATTACCAACCTTGTAAATAAAAATCCTGTGGGGGGACGTATTATACAGTGTTTAGTTTAAAAAATCGTTTTCCAATTTGAATCATTTTTTGAAAGGGTTATGGGGCTGAACAATTTTTTCGACGACAACAAGGAAAGCTGTTCCTTTTACCAGTGCCAAGCATATCATTAAGAAAAAATTTTAATGATTTCTCTTCGAGATAATACGCTGAGGAAATTCAATAAGATCTGGTGGAATAATCTTAAGATTATGGTGAAGGAAGCATTTCTAGTTTCTATATTCTTTATTTGTAGTGCTCGAAACACATCGTCTTAGTGTGTTTACATCTTGTGTTGCTCTGCCAGGGCAGATTCTCAAACTTATTCTAAGGGGTTGCCATATTCAATTTGGGACCCATGGTCGGGTTTACCACAAGATCTTCCCATGTGTCCAAGACGTAAAACAGTTGCCGAGTTTCGTCTGACCACTGGACACGACTGTCTCCTGAAACATCTACATAGAATTCATGTTGCACAGGCCCCTTTCTGCACAATCGGCGATTTTTGGGAGGACATGGATGCACACCACATTAACCGCTGCCCAGCCCTAACCTCTTTGTGCGACCTTTATTGGCAAGCTAGGGACTTATTGGGTTCATAGACTTTTCTCGCTATTTTTTCTTCTTTTTTCTTACTTTGTTTATTTTGTCTGTTTTTGTTCCAACCCCATAGTGGTGTAGTGGTCCTCTATAACCCTAAAAATTGTAGTTGATATCATTCGAATCAACGACTGGAGTAATTTGGAGAATTTTTAAAAATTGAAGGATGGTCCCGAAGAAAAATTTTCTGCATTAATCAAAATATTTTAGTCAGTTTATTTGTTACAGAAAAAGAAATGTTTACGTTATTATGAAGGTGAATGAATTAATTTAAGTAAAGCAAATAATAGTACGTCTTTCATCTTAATGACGTCATATCGTTTAAGCGATAACGATTCCATTTACATTTTTAAATTTTGAATGATAATTTAAATTATCCTAAATTTAAACTTGACCAATTTTTAGTCCATTAGTTATAAATTTAAGATTATTTTGTAAGTAATTAAATTTTAATTTTTAGCATTACCAAAAGGATGCTGATGGCCTTTGTACAAGGCTTAAACTTTCTGTTCCTAAGAAGGGTGAACCTGAATTCTCTGTAGATTCGCAAGAATTTGAAAAGCTGGTTGGGCAATAAATTAGATGACTTAAAAACTTGTGAAGTCTTGGGAAAAGGAGAGTTTGGTGGTATGGATATTTTATTTGATAATCTCTCTTATGTATATTTTTATTTTTTCTTTCATTTTAGAAATAAGTGTGTATCATTTAGGAACCTTAGAACTTTATTAATACAGTGAAATATGTTTATCACGAAAACTGTTAAGACTAAATATATTGTTTCACACAGTCCCACAAACTGCATTCATTTTCATGCATTTTTTTTCTATTAACACAAAACGAAAATCGCTTAACACAAAAAGATTTCCCTTTCCTTAATGAAACATTTGGGAAAGTTTGTGTTAGGAGTCTATTCTACTGTATCTTTGGAAGAATTCGTTGCAGTACAACGTGTACACAGTCCAATGATGGCAGACAAAGACATTTTGGAGTTTGTTCAAAGTTCAAAAAATATCATTGATGCTGATTCCGATGAAGAAAATGAAATAAATAATGCAGCTCCTGTTCCCACATCATGAAAAGTAAGCGTAATTATTTAGACGCGCATTCCGATAGTGAGAAAAATTACAAAATGGACAACATCTAACAATTTGATGCTGGCAAAAAAAAGTTAAAATGCTAGATTATTTTGAAAAAACTTGAAATTTTGGATTAAATTTCGTTAAGTTCTTGTAAATGGTTTTTGTTTCATTAATTTATATTAAATACATGCATGTAAATATGTATATAAATAAACTGAACTCTAATAAACTTAGTTTTGTTGAATATATGGGTTTATTTGTTGCTATATCCTTTAACTTGAAATAATATTTCAGTCCCTTTAGTTTTGTGTTGAGCGATTTTCACTTTATATAAAATATTTTGATTTAGTTCTTTCTAAAGTTGTTGTTTAAGTAGCATCCTAATAAGTTTGAAAAAGATGGTGCTGTTTATTAAATATAATTAAAGGAATAATATATATTAATGCAAGTAATGTGCATATTGTTTTTTTTTCTCTTCAGTTTATTATGATAAATGATAAGTTTTTTAAAGATATTCTTGGGGTTTTTTTCTGTCAGGTTATTAATCATTATTAATACAGTCTTGGAAACCATATCCCAAATTTTTTATGTGTTTTTTATGTGTAAAATTATTTTCCAGATGCTGTGCTTGGTTTTCATTAGAGGTCAGAAAGTTGCTGTAAAGTCCTTAAAGATAACAGTAAAAAACCGTCAAACATTTTTTGCAAGCCTCAGTTATGACGTGTTTCAACAGTTAAGTTTTTATTAAAGTTTATATTTCATATGTACTGTATTTTCCTGTATATAATCCGCAGCGGCATATTATCCGCAAAGCCTTTTTTCGAGTAAAAAAAAAAACATTGTATAATGCGCGGCAGTTTTTACGGCAAATTTTCCAAAATATATACTGCCGATAATGAGTTTCATACAAAAAAATACACAATATAATTAAAAATAGAAGTAAGAAATTGTACAAAAAAAATTATTATGAAACATCTTTTAAATATGTATGATGATATTTTTACGATAATCTCAATAAAACAAAAAAATTCTTTGCTACTGCCATTTATGTTTTAAGTTATATAAAACATCTCACGCGGAAAAAAATCTTTCTTTTTTAAATTTAGCAAGTTAACAGCAAAAAATTAAGATCAAAACTGCTATTCCATTGTCTCTTTCTTTTTTAAAAATGCATTTATTTTCTTTTCCTCTAAGCCGATTCACAAGGTAAACGTCGAAGGGTTAGCGTCTAGCCAATCAGAGTCTTCCTCTCGCCCGAGAAGGTTCTGATTGGCTAACCTTTAAAACTCGACTTTTAGCCTGGGGTGAATAACCTTATCCCGGCAAGTGAGGTTTTCACGACGATCGCAATTTTTGAAGATGGTCTTGTTTTTCTCCACAAACAAATATTCAATTCGTCAATGTTGAAAAACGGAACTCTTCAGTAATCGAGGTTTTAACCAGTTCAAATTACGCCAAAATCCCAAACAG
>BMAV01013302.1:0-21016 GCA_019973955.1 Trichonephila inaurata madagascariensis
CTAGCAAAATTATACTAAATATTTTGTACGGAAACAATACAAAGTAAATAATAAAAGGAAGTTGTTCATCAAGCTATAAGTAAATTAAAAAAATTAAAAATTTTATGGCCCTTTTCCTTATGCTTTAAAAAAAAATTCGTGTATCTCCTAAAAATTTCTGCAAAAAAACCCCTTTTTTGGGGTTGTAAAGGTAATATCAATTTGGTATTTAAAGACGTTTGATCTCAGATTTTGGTTTATTATTCTAAAATGCTGGGGGGTTTCTAAGGGCCTTGGTTTAAAAAAATAATAAAAAAATAAATAATTCCTATTTTTGGGGGGTCATCTGTTGCGGCTATTAGTAACTTTGACAAGAATAACGCAGAATAAATTTGAAATTAAAAAATAAAATTTAATTAATGAATTAATATTTGAAAAAATTGTATTAACATAAAATTTATGCACTATAAGTTTAAGAATATGTATTTGAATTTGTTTCCCGAATAAAAATATTTTTTAAAAAGTTGAAAATTTGAAAAAGATATCAATATATATATATATATATGTCAGGTTGTGACGGGCTCACGCGTCTTTCCTGAACATAACCTCTTTTTTGAGGGAAGATTTGGCAAATTTTTTCCCAAAAACCCAAAAAGTGAAATGAAAGTATAGATGCAAAAAAGGGGCCTTTTAAAAAGAACAGAAGTTTAGTAAGCGGGATGGCAATTTAAAAAAGTTCTGTTGGAAAAGGTAGAAGTGTAATTTTAGGCCTACCAAGAAACACGGATTTATTAACAAAGGTGCATACTTTCACGAGATCCTAACTGTCTTTGGGGTGATTTAACCCGTGGAATTCAAGGTAGGACATATTATTTTTTCCCAATTCGTAATATTAATAAATTAGGTGAGGGAAAAATAATTTTTAGATAAGTGATCCCAATTCCGGTTGTTTTTGCTATGCCACGTGTTTTTTGGGTTTTTTCCCAATATAAGTTTGAATATAAGAAATTTAATTAAACTCTTAATAAAGTCATATTAAAATTCTAAAATGTCTATTCATTTTTAAAAACACACCTCTAACTTACGCTAAACCCCAAAATATGGTGCAAAGATTGACCATATCACAAGGTTTGAAAAAATTTGGTTCAAAAAATTTAAATAAGTAATAAATAAAAAGAGCGAAATCTTTACCATCCGTAAGGATTTGTGGGTAAATAAGCCCATTTAAAAGGGCGAACGAGCGCTGACGAAGAACGCAATTTGAAAACACCCAGCTGGCCGCCATGTTGGTTTTTGTGATTGAAGCGAAATGAAGTTATTATAGGGATGATGCCTCATCTTTTTACCAGTAGACCTGGGGCCGTCATACACAAAACCAACACACACACACAATATATATATATTTTTGGGAGAGTGTAAACTAATAGTAAGAATTGAAAAAAAGAAACGCTATTGACTTTCACCGGAGAGTATCAGAACTGGACTCCACAATAGTTTACGGTTCTAGTTACCAATGAATCAGGGTTTTCCTTTTTTTACACGTGTTCCCTATAAACACCAAAAATTAAATAAAAAAGATGACAGACATCGATTCTAACTGGAGGATATAAACCCAAATTTTGGAGTATTCCCGTTTTTATTTTCTGCCTTTTAAATTCTTCAAAAGCGTTTTTTAATTTGTTCAGAGTGAAGTTTCGATGGATCTCTAGCTCCCCGGAATTTTTAAAGGGGGGCCGGGGTCGCAGCAATTCTTGTACATGCTCATTTGGATTCTGTTGATTTTCAAAAAAAACACGTAAAAACATATTTAAAAATTTCATTTTTAAAAAACTTCATTAAAAAAATACTTAACTAAATTTTACGTACTATATCTTGAATTATATAATCAATCGGAAAAAAAAACAAAAGGGCCCTTTGGGGGGGGTCCGGGCCCCCGGAACCCCCCCCTTTTGCGCCACGCAGCATATATCTTAAGACCCAAAACCCGATAACGTTTTGGAATTTCGGGAATTTTAAAATATTATTTTTTTTTAAATGGACCCTAAGTTTTGTTGTAAGTTAAATAATTTTTTTATTTAGGGGAGTTTTTTTAAAAGAAAAACTTAAAATATCAAAAGTTTTATATTATTATGAATAATTATCTGTAATTTTTTAGTATTTTAATATTTCTCTTAGATTTTGGTTCATTTGAAGAGCCTCATAATATGTGTTTTTTATAAAACAAATTATGATCATTGTATTAGAAATTTTTTTTCAGGGTTTCACGTTTTGTAAAAAAATTTTGGGAAAAATTTCCTTTAAAACAACCAATTTTTAAAATACACTTTTTTTATTTTTAAAATTTTTTTATATTTACATATTTTTTTTTTTTTTTCCTAAAAAAAACTCAATTTGTTTCAAAAATTTTTTTAAAAAAAATGTGGGTCTGAAGGTAAGCAGTTACCTTAAGAAAATTCATTTTTTTATATACTATAAAAAAAAACGGGTTTATTTTAATTTTTTTAGAGAATCAAAAATACCAAAATTAATTTTTGTAGATTTCCATTAAATCTGATTTATCTACTGCTGGTCTAAGGGTTTAAGAATCAAAAAGATATTTTAAAAATATGTGTGCAGTAAATTGATATTTTGTGAGGTACTTTAAATTTCCCTTTTTTCCCAATTTATTAAAAAATAAAAAAAATTTTTAATAAAAATTTGATATTAATGAATGATTCAATTCAAAGTATTTCTTCTAAAATTATGCTACTTTGTTCATAAATAATTTAGAATGTCATGAAAATGGCATAAATTTATTGGTCAAAACTTATACGATCCCATTCAAAGAAATTTTTTCCGAATATTCCATGCAATTCTGACAATGTTACATTTCAAATCCTTGAAATATGACTTGAAATCATTTTTTATGAAGCCCCTTCAAATTTTGTATGGAATTTTATTTTATTGCCTGAAAGAAGGAGTTTTAAATAAGGAAAAATCTCTCAGAGACACACACACATATATATATAAGATGAATACAGAGCTTGTGTAGCTGTAATAGTTGAATGTGTCAAGAAGTCAAGGAATAAAATGGAGTTGTGAGTATACACAATGTTGTGGTACAAAAGCCATGCGTTATTTTTCCTTACAATTCGGCGCTTTTGTACAAAAAGATTCGACACTGAAATAGAAAAATTTACTTAACGTCCGGCCGCTTGTCAGAAAATGACAATGCTTTACATAACTAAAATCAAAGAATTCTATCAACATTATCTTGTTTTTAAGTTGTATTTTTCTGAAATATTTTAAATATTCTTTTAGTAGAAATTTGATCGAGGAAACAAAATTTAACACATGTTTTTTATTTAAATACATTGAATTTTGGAAAGTTAAATGAAATGAAAATTCTACTCTCATTAAAAATAAATTTTTTTTCAACTAGAAAAATGATATTAATTTCAGTGTTGCCGCATTTTTATAAGTCACAAAATATTTTATATGAGCTTGAGACGATATTTACTGTATGTTTATTTCAAACGAAAAATTCTGGCATTTCATATGAAAATTAAAAGATTATCTATCTCACAGTATTTTACGTATATGGAAACAAGAAATATTTTCAAGAAAAAAAAATCCCACTTAAAAGCCAAAGTATTTTGAATAACATTTTACCTAATGTTTTTTTAAAAGCAGACGAAACCTTTTTAGTTGTATATGTTTATAAAGACAAAAGCCTCAGATGCCCAAACTGTAGAGTTTCTATAATATTAAATAACATACCAAATATATATGTGTCAATTTATGCTAGAAAATAGAAGTATGAGTTTGTCATTATTATGAGATTAAATTAAATATACTAAAGCTAATATTAAGCAAAATTATAACAAGGGAAACATAAAAAAAAAGCTACACTTTTACTAAATTACACTACACTACACCACACCACACCACACACACTCACACATAAACACACACACACATACAAACACAAATGTATGTTTATATAAAGTGAAAACACTATGTACAACATATATATGCATATAATACGGTACACATTATTGCAAGAATCATTGTCCTTGAAAATGTGATGATATTTTAATTATTTACTTTTTATTTCTCGTTCTTCTGGGATTAGAATATTATGTTTTATTTTGAATCATCAAAACAAAAACAAAAAATTACTATATTTCCCACTTTATCACAGAATTTAATTAAATTTCGTAATGAATTTATTTTAATTCTTTAATAACTTTGTAAATAGTTTAATTAAATTGACAGCATAGGGAATGTTATGAATTTTTTGGATGGAAGCAGTTTAGTATAACTATTTTAATTAAAGTTATGAAAAGCGGATATCACCAGGAGTAATGAATTTGCTTATTTATCTTGCAGTCTATATCCGCAGCGTTGCGATACTCGTATGAAATTTTATGGGTATAAAATGGCCTAAGTGGTTTTAATTGTTTCGCGATGAGTAATCGTAATAGTTAATTACTTTGCGAATCACTTTAATTAACATTCCAAAGAAAATCTAGTTAATTTATTTTGTCTCAGAAGTTCAAATTAACTTATGAGGTATTTTTTATGGTATTTGCAAATAAGTTATAGGAAAACGTAAATATTTGAAAAAACTCGATAGTCAAAGAAAAAAAAAAGACGTGGTTATCAATATTATCTAAATTTCAATTAAGAACTGAGGTCTCCTCTAAAAACTATTGAATTATACGGATTGCAGGAAAATAGTAATTAAATGAAAATGCTTGAATGGAAGAGGAGATAGAATTAGAGTATTAAATATTGCAATAATAATATTTTAAATGGGTTTATTAATGAAAATTGCTCGAAAAAGGAAAAAAGAATGGAAGAAAAATGTAGCAGTTATATATTATATTGATATTGGTCGGTTTAAATTTCTCTCTGAATTGTCTAGGAACACATCATGACTAGTTTTTGAAAGCCTTGTAATGTATATTTAACTTAGCTTTAAAGAAGCAAAATAAAATAGAGATAAGAAAAAACTATTTAAATTTATGAAGGGGGTTTTGACGCTGTAAGGAATGCTTTTAGGTAATTGAATCTTAATATTTTTACTATAAACAAAAGCATATCATGTTCTTAATAAGCGCTCTACATAAAAATATTTCACCATATGGTAAGATTATTTAAATTTTTAAGAATTGAAAAAAAAAGTAAACAGAGTTAATGATGTTTGGATATCGTTTGAATATATTGAATTTATTTAAATTGGAAATTCATACAAGATGTTTGAGAATGAAAGAAAAATCCGAAGCATATATATAGTTTAAATGTGTCTAAGCTGAAACAGCGACCAATTTTTGAATTCTTCTAAATGTGAAAATTATTCAATTTAAGAGAAAAGGAAATATAATTATTATATTTTAATTCCAAGTAATCTATAACAGTAGGCTTAGATTCAAGATTCCTTAAAAGAAAAAGAAAAAAAAATCTTTATAAATTATTCAGAAATCAGTGTAGCCGTGTATTAAACTTAAATTTTATATCTTAAGCTATTGCTATATTAAGTCTGAATCTCATTGAGAATGGTACGATTAGCTTATAATTCTAATTTTAAGATGAATTTGAAGCAAAAGAGGCATTAGAAGATAAATTTCGTTAGCTGTGTTTGATTAATTAAAAGACGGAAACAAAACATAGAATGTTTTAAATGCAGTTCCTGCCACTCGATATACCCTATAGTAATTTCACAAATTATAAATAGTTGTACAAAGCAAGCAATTTCGCTATTTTTTAAATATTTTTATGTAGTTATATTTGATATCAGAAAAATAACGTTCAGAAATTACTTGGTGATTCATTTTATATGGTCTGAAACAAGTGATCAAAAATAAGGGATTCAAATAACGAATCTATAAATATATATATATATAAAAACTCTAACAACGAACACACTCTTAAACAAACAAAATATTAACAACACAAAACTCTTTCAATTTTCTGTGAAGCTTCTGTCATATTATTGCGAAACTGATTATGCAACAGTTGCAGTTGTGGGTAAAATATTCCAGTTTAGTAATTCCTCATTAAAATGTGCATTTTAAGGTAAGGAAGGTACAAGCAACTGGAATTGTCGAAATGTTTTGATATTGTAATATCTTAGCCAGATTCAAGATACTTTAAATCACATTGTTTAATGCTGACGCATGATATTCAGTCCACGAACTGAGAATATATTTCAGAGAGAATTGTGATTTAAATAAGTTGCATGTCTTCGCACCAAATATAATTACGCAAATATCTCTTCCAGAGTTTTGAGTCCATCATCGTGCACTTGTTGTAAGAGATAGGAAGGGTAAAAATATATTTTATTGAAATGTGTTTCTATCCTTTTTAATCTATGGAGAGCTTATTAGACTGGTTTAATAAATATAAAATTATAAAGTTGAGTTATTTCTCTTAAAGAAGTTTTGCTGACGAATTGTAAAGATGTTATTTATTTCTAAAATTAGAAACCAAGAGTGTGACATTTCTCAAAACTTAGTACAGTGTTTGAAATTTCGTCATCGAATGGTTTGTGATAATATATATAATCTGTTTTCCAGTTTATTTAAATAAACATTTTATTTAAGGTTTTCGAAAACTTAAGAACTGTTTTAATACACTTGGGGAGCTAATATTTTATCGAAGCATATTTTAAATTGTAGTAAAGGAAATTAAGGCTTAATATTTAGAATATGCTTATATTTAAAGAAATGCACAGAATTTTAAGTAGTACAAATACATTGTTCGATTTTGCAGAATTGTGATACATTTTGAATAAATAGTTATTGTTGGTATTATTCATTTACATTGGATATTTGGCTTAAATAGTTTTTTTCGACGAATATAAATATTTGATCTTTTAACAATCATGCCCTAGATCAGGGATGTCCAACACGCAGCCCGCCAGTAAGTAAGTTGCGGCCTCTTTTTTAAAAATTTTTAAGTACCAGGTTTTTAAAGTTTTTTCATCTTGAAATTTATTTGAGGGGAAATTTATATATATATATAGGCTTAATCTATACAAAAAAGAGATAACATCCAACAATCACATTTGAAAAACACATAGACAGTAGGAAAATCACACAATGAAGGACATATGAGTAACCGAGATTAACAATTATAAAATGGATGCTGCAGTATTATAAACATTGCTGACTTAGGACAGCTAATATATAAAATAATTTATATAAAAGTGGGGTTGAACATGTTTTTTGGCCAGCCAACCTTCCCCTTTTATATAAATAATAATGAGCAAAAACCTATTGAAAGTAATGGATAGGAATATCTAAATCCATTACAAGATAGAGATAACTTACCTAAAAATTGCACTTTTTAAATACAAAGCCCGCGCTATATCTGAGTGCAATAAATAAGTTATTGTCAGATTCTGGACCCTAATGCAGATTTAAATCATGTGAATGGTTAAAATGTAGCACTTAACAAAAGTACAAAATAATGGAAATAAAAATTAATAAGAGTTGCAAATTATAGCATAACTTTAATAACACTAGAGTAAATACGAATAAAATAATAATAAGTAATTTTATCTAATATTAGACTATGGAAATAACTATAACTATGAAATATTTAAGTTTATTGTAATAAACTAATATCAATCTCAGAATTCTTAATTCTTACTATTTTGAATAGCTTTATTCATATAACTTCATATAACTATTAATAAAATTAATTGGGTATTTCTGATTTAAGCAAATTTAGTAAAATGTTTATAGTTATTTATTATTTCTGATTTTTTGACACCAGAAATTTATTACGTTGTATATAATTAATAACAATATTTCTGAATTTAGAAACATGTACATTACTCTCCCAATGAGGAACTTTTATAATATTGAAATTAAATTCTTCACTTTTATCATAAATATTAGAAATTATTACATTCTCTTTTAATTTGACATGTATGTCAAGAAAATTTGCTTCATTGTTGTTACTATTTGTCTGTATAAATTAAGATATTGTGGATAAAAATTAATGTTAGGTATAAAATTGGCTTGTTTGTCAAAAAATGATTACGTCATCTATATAACGATAAATATAATATTTAGAATTATTAATGTACTACTTTCAAAATAATGTAAGTATAATTTTTTTGGCAAGACAGTTGCTCGCAGGGTCACCTTGTGGCAAACCTTTAATATGCAGATAATTATTACCTTTATGATATATGTAGTTCTCTTTAAGTACAAACCTAAGTAGTGAATCTATCATAATTAACATTAATAAATAAATTATCTTTATGTAAATTTACAAGTATATTAATCAAATCATCAATATTAATAGAGTTAAAAAGATCTTCAAAATCTAAACTATAGACTGAATAAATCTTGTTATCTTTCATTTGTTCAATAAGTGATTTACTATTTTTAAGAATGGCTGTGGAATTAAAATTAGTTATTGTATCATGTAATATTTCATGGAGAATTTTGCCTGTTTTGCTGATATATGTATTAAATCCATTTGTAACTGTCCTAAATTTGACTGGGTCTTTATGAAACTTGGGAGTAAGAAATATATGTGGAAATTTAAAATTATTATTAATTTGAATTCTTAACTGTTTATGAAAAGCCAAAATTCGATTATTTATTTCTCTATCATATATATATATATAAATCTACAATGTATTTGTCTGTTACCTGTTTTTGTTTTAAAATAAATTCTTTTTGATAATAGAAATTTCCTTTAGATAAAAAATAGATTCATATTTCATCAAACAGTTTCATTTGATTTTTCTATAATAAATTACTTTTTTAATGCATTCCGAATTGCACTATGCATATCCTCTACTATGGATGGTACATGATTCTCTGTGTGTGCGACTTTCATTTCTCCTCCTCCTTTTCTGTTTGGAGTGCCCAAAAAGCACGAGGCATTCAGAGATGTTTTTTAAAGTTCGAAAAAAATATTCAGGACGATTAAGATAAAGGAAAATGTATACTTAATCGCTTGCGACTGACAGCACAATCAAATTTCACGAGTGAGTAACGAAGGATCAATTCAAAAAGAACACGGTAATTTTCAAGAAAATGACAACTATATTATTTTAAACATTAATGATCATTGCATTATTATATTATATAAACATTATTATATCATCTATGTCTGTATACATGAAAAATAATGAAAAAAATAACAATAATTCATTCTGTTTTAAATTTTCACTTCAATAAATGTTTTTTTGTTTCCAAATTTGATATAAAGGTACATATTTTTATTTGCGGCCCACGAGATTATAATGTTTTTCAGAAGTGGCCCGCAAGGTCATTTGGGTTGGATACCCCTTCCCTAGATTATCTCGCGAACGGCACTAGTGCTATAAAATGTCACATCTGAATACTAAACGGGGTAATTTTTTTTTTGAGTGTATCTTATTATTACACACGAATACACACCCGGAGAAATTTATTTTGGCTTCATCTCCTTTTAAAACCCAAAACTATATCGGAAAAAGTTAACTTGGGCTCAATTTAATAGATGGTGTTTGATGAGCTGTATTCACGAACAACATCAAACATTTTAAGGTATCCGACTACGTTCGGAACCATGATTTAAAAAAAAACACGCATAAATGGATAATTTTCATGATATTTAGTGTCACTTAGATTAGAATGCATGTATAAAATTGTTTTAAGGACATTATGACAAAAAAAATTTATTTAAGTACAATATTTAAACAAAAAAATAACTTAGAATAACCATTTTTCCAAATGTACTCCTTTTGTAAAAAATGCTTCTATTGTATTAATATTTTGCCTGTATATAGCTCAGACCTCTGTACAGAGGCGCAACTATGAATTTTGAAAAATTCAAATTTTTTTCAGAGTTACAACCATTTGAAATAATTATCGGCGTATTTTCTTAAAATTTCCCCCTTCTGTTTTCGTAAAACATGGATAAACCGACTTCCGAGTTACGCGTTTCAAAAATTCTAGTTGAGCCTCTGTACAGAGGTCTGAGCTGAATACAGGCAAAATATTAGTACAACAGAAGCATTTTTTACAAAAGAAGAACCTTTTAAAAAAAGGTTGTTCTAAGTCCGTTTTTTGCCAAAATATTGTATTTAAATAATTTTTTTTGTCATAATGTCCTTAAACCATTTTTATACAAGTATTCTAATCTAAGTGACACTAAATATCATAAATATTATCCATTTACACGCTTTTGCAAAATCACGGTTCCGAACGTAGTCGTATACCTTAAAAAATGAAGATATACTCAAGACACAGATTGTTTTTGACTACAATCTAATTGTGAGGGGTATAAATGGGTGTGATTAGGAAATATCCTTTCATCTGACTATCCTAAAACACTAGGAATAATATTATAAAAATATATATTTTTACATTTACTAGACAAGCTACTATCGAACTTTTTTTTTTGGTTTATAAAAATGTATTTGGGAAACGTGCAATTTTTTAGAATTTCGAATTGAAGTTATAGAAGAGCTTTTTTAGAAATTTGATGATGCAGCTTCTGGTCAAAAGAATCCTGACAGACCACATAAATACATTATATAACCCTGTCCGTCTTACTGAACGACATTTTGAATCCTGTATTCTTCCTACGTTCGTGAAACACGAGCCTACAAGACAGCGCAAAGCTTGTAGTTTGAAAAAGGATGCGAAGCTGGTTTGGGCTTGGAAATGTGTTTCCAGTTACCACACAAAACTCAATTAAGGTACTACGACGGAACTTACGTTCGGAACTGTATTTTAGAAAGGCGCATAAATGGATAATTTTCACGATATTTAGTGTCACTTAGTTTAGAATACATATATAAATTTGTTTTAAGGACATTTTGACAAAAAAAAAATATATTAAAATACAATATTTCGGCAAAAAATTAACTTAGAATAACATTTTTTCAAAATTTCTCCTTTTGTGAAAAATGCTTCTATTATGATAATATTTTGCCTTTATATGGCTCAGACTTTTGTACAGAGGCTTAACTATAATCTTGAAAAATCACATTATTTTCAGAGTTACAACCATTTAAAATAATTATCGGCGTTTTTTTCTTAAAATTTCTCCCCTCTGTTGTCGTAAAACATGGATAAACCCACTTCTAAGTTATATATTTTAAAAATTCTAGTTGAGCATCTGTACAGAGGTCTGAGCTTTACACAGGCAAAATATTATTATAATAGAAGCATTTTTCACAAGAAGAGATTATTTTGAAAATGGGTCATTCTATGTTCATTTTTTGTCAAAATATTGTTTTTAAATAATTTTTTATTGTAATACTATTCTTAAAACAATTTTATATACGTTTTCTAATCTAAACGCGTAGTCGGATACTTTAATAAACTACTATTAAGTATTCATTTTTATTTGTTTTTATTTTATAATTTTCTTTTTAAAAAAAATGCTTTACTAGTAACGGACCACAGTCACACTTTGTGTCAGCCGCTCAAGTTCATATGCAGTTACAAAACCTTTAAAATTTTTATGGATGTAATTCAAAATATCAGTTTCTAACTGCTAAGTATATTTTATTTTAAACTAAACTTTTGACTTTTCTTATAAAAAAAAATGACAATTTATGTGCACAAATCATTAAAATAACTTGACAGTTATAAGGCTATCACATGTACACAATATATATAAAATAAATATATATTACCCCTCCTCCACATTTATTTTATTACATTAAATTATGAAATCGCCTCTCTGAGTAGAACAACTCTGTCACAAAGAATAGAAGCAGAGGAGATTCACTGCCGGTATCTGTGCCACTGACAGGATCTCAGTGATTGATGATAACGTGTGAATCGAGTGGGTGTTTACTTCTAAAGTCGTTTGAGAGGTGATTAACTAATCTCGGGTAGGGATCGATGTAATGTTGATGAAGCTATTCAGGAATCTCGGTAGGATAGGAAACGAATACGCTTGGTGGGAGATTGGAGTGGTTTTGTTTTCTTCTTTAGAGTTGGTTTCTTAAAAGATACTGAGCATATTTTTTTTATAAATAGAATTATTCAGAGTTTTCTCTTTAAGTGTTTAGTTTAAAAAAGAATTGAACTAGAATGCTGGTTGATGCATTAAATTGGACTAAACGAGTGTTTCTCAAACTGTGGGGCACGGCCCCCTAGGGAGGCGTGATAACCCTACAAGGGGGGGGGCGAGTATATCAAACTACCCTACGAATATATCAAAAAGTCGAAAACAAAAGATTATTTTTAAAAGAATTTAATTTACTAAAAGGAAACAAAACAAAATACAATCAGACATAGTAAAATATAAAAAAATGCACATTTACACTAATATAATACACTTATAAGTGTATCCATACTGCACAGCGTGTTTCATGATTAATTTAACAGTACTAAGCTAAGCACAAGTTTAAGTCTCAGAGGTGTTAAATTTTTCTAGAGGTCTGAAAATATAAACAATTTTCAAACAGGTATAATTCTTTTAAATTTAAATTAAATGATTCAAATCTTTTACACATTATTTATAAAAAAATGGGGCTTCAGAAAAGTATAAAATGTTTAAAATATAATCATAATTTTAAAAATTATAAGCATATGAATATTCTATGATAAATATTAACTATTTTTTGCGTTGCGCACGCTATTTTCTAAAATAGTAGCTTTAATTACTAGCTATAAGTTGAATAATAAAGTTAAATGTATTCTCATTACATTGTAGCTATTTTTATATAAATAGAATAATAACTTACATATTTTAATAAATAAAAAATACATTTTTAAAAAATATTAGAAAAATTGCAATCTTTTACAAATATATTTTGAAATACAAAAGACATATAATACTAAAATTAGGTACGGCTTAAAGAGTATGATGCATTTTATAATTCTATAAATTTTTATACATCAGATGCTACTATTTTAGAAAATAGCGTGCGCAACACAAAAAATACTTAATATTTATCATAGAATTTTCATATGCTTATGATTATATTTTAAACATTTTATACTTTTCTGAAGCCCCATTCTTTTATGAATAATGTGTAAAAGATTCGAATCATTAAATTTAATTTTAAATGAATTATACCTGTTTGAAAAAATTGTTTATATTTTCAGACATCTAGAAAAATTAAACACCCCTGAGACCCCTTGATAATTGCCAATGGCATGTCATAAAATTATATACAAAATGTAATACTTATTTTTATAATTTGTACGGTTTATAATTAAAGTGGTATTGTAGCTTTAGGTCAAAGCACATTATTATTGAATTCATTACAAAGATATTGCATAGAGAGGGGCGCGATGAAAATTATGACTGGAAATTGGAGCACAAGGATAGAAAGTGTGAGAAGCACTGGGTAAACAATTGTTTTTGCAAATCTCTATAGATATAAAGGAGCAAAGAGGTTCATTCATTCATTCATTCATATTACGATACATCCGGAACTATTTGACCTACAGATATGAAATTTGCCAGTTTGTCCGTTTTTGGAGAAGAACAGCTACAAAACAGGCTTTTATGAAACTCGACCCCAAGGGGTTGCGAAGTGTTAAATGGGCCTTATAGATAAAAGATAATCTCATTTTATAACTGCTAGGCCTACAGACTTGACATTTAGAAGGCATGTTTCTTTCATAGAATAGAGATTCGATAAGAAAGGGGTTTCCCAAAATCGACCCCAAGGGGTGCTTGAGGGTATTTTATATGAAAAAATTCCCTTTTATGATTTACTAAAATTTTACCGAATTTGGGAAACATGTTACTTTTGCTGATGAGAGATCAGCTAATAAGCGGATTTTCAAAAGGCAACTCACATGGGTGTTACGCGGGTTATAGATAAAAATATCCCTTTTATTAACTATTAGACCTACAGGCTTAAAACCTTCCAAATACAAATTTTTGTTAAGCAGAGATACGCTAAATAAGTCTTTTTTTTGTTTAATTTTCAATTCCTTTAAGGTACCTTTAAGGGTAGGTATAAAACATTTAAGTATTATCTTTATTGAAATTTATGAACTGTCACAGGACACATGCTATTAAACTTAACAACGAACGTATGGGGAAGTTACTTGAAAAGTTTATTTTATTTGAATTTTTGGAGGCTAATATAAAATAAAATAGATGAAAAAAAGTCAGTGTTTAAATCATATTTAAGAAATCTGTACTTAGAAAATGTAAACATTAAGAAATCAATAACTCCTAATTCTACTTCCCGCCTCAGAAAATTCATAAGTGTATGTGCCATATTAATGTATCTTTCAGAGCATTAATTATATATATATATATATATATATATATATATATATATATATATATATAGTACTAATTTCTTGAATCATATTAATAATGTTTCATGTTTGGAGCTCAACTAATAGACAATTGTATTTTTTAAAATTAATTATAAGTATTTATTATAGATTATTTATTTATTCAACAGGGAGTTGAAGTTTTGTAACAATACAATAAACATAGTGTATATTGTTTATTCACATGTTCTATAAAACCAATCTTCAGATTCAGGCAAATTATCAAGGCCGTATTTCTTTATTTAAGACACATGAGCTTATAATATTTCACAATATTTTTTGAGCCGTAGGCATGTACTTACCCTAACAAACAGAATTACGCGTATTGACCTATCATAAACTACTGACATCTAATCTAGATGTGTTTGCCGAATTCGACCGAAAATTTTAGAGCAGTGACAGTAAACAATATGAAGACCACAAATCACCATAGAATATGGGGTCGCAAACCACGTTTAATCGGAGAAATTTGCAAAAACAGTTACCAAGGATGTGATATCAAGAGGAATGAAAGAGGTAAATAAGAGATATATTTATTGGATGGAAATCATGTTTACAAAACGAACAAGGCATCACATCTCGACATTAGAAACGCAACTGAATTTGTTTGAATGTTTCCGACAATCCTTCGTCCGTTATTACCGGCTGTGCTTTGACCAACGCGGCTGGAAATTAGAACCAATTCCTGAGACAATCACTTGCTAATGCAATTCTGACGTCAAGCTTTGATGCATTGTTCGTGATGTAAAAAATGATTTGCGTCTAATAATTGTATTTTTAATCTAATATTATCTCTTTTCATTCCACAATACATCACACACTTCAACTGTTTTTGAGAACCACTCCGACTATATATGGTTTGTGACCCATGTTCTATGGTGATATACATTTATGAATTCCAAAGTAAGTCAGAAATTTAAAAGATGAAAATGTTTCTTCTACAAAAGCTTTGTATTAGATTACATGATGATATGGAGAAAATGAAAATCAATATAAAATAAAATGAAAACATTTTTCTCTCGAAACATATTCACCACGTTTACCATATACCACGTTTAATCGGAGAAATTTGCAAAGGATGTGATATCAAGAGGAATGAAAGATGTTGTGACATGGTCGACCTTCGTAGACCCTGTCGTGGGGTTTCAAAACAAGTTAGAGGCGGGGATTCTCGAAATGATGAGACATTTTCGAATTCTTAATATGTTTTTTACTAAATTTACGATTACTTAGATATCGAACAAACTTATATTAAGTGAGAATAAACCAAAACCCGTAGCCTTAATTAACACAGATCGCGCAATTAGATCACTTATCAATATAATTATATTATATCCGCCTAATCTCAATCTCAATAATATATTCGCGTTCAGAATATAATCTTCCTACCTTGGTTGAATACGCAATGTCCAATCCACTTCCAAATATTTCTCCAAGTGGGCGTACAATGGTATGTACCTTGGTTGAATGGCGAGATTGTGTCTTGATTCTAGGTAAGCCGTCTATCAACACTTCTATCTTCTCTGAACTGAACTTTCTCTAAATTGCCATTCCGCTCACTAAAACTTCTATCCTTTTAAAGGTTATCTTATTTGCATCGAGCCTTCGTTTCACTTCTTCGATTTGGGTTGGAAAAGATTTGCCATTAATCGTGGCCGTCAAAGAACACAGAGGTTATGTTAGAGAAAGGATCGTGATATGTCACAAAGTAAATAAGATATATATTTATTGGATGGAAGTCATGTTTACAATACGAACAAGGCATTACAGCTTGACATTAGAAACGCAACTGGATTTGTTTGAATGCTTCCGACAATCCTTCGTCCGTTATTGCTGGCTGTGCTTTGACCAACGCGGCCGGAACTTAGAACCAATTCCTGTGACAATCACTTGCTATTGCAATTCTGACGTCAAGCTTTGATGTATTGTTCGTATTGTAAAAAATGATTTGCGTCTAAAAATTGTATTTTTAATCTAATATTGTCTCTTTTCATTCCACAATGCATCACACACTTCAACTGTTTTTGCTAACCACTCCGACTATATGTGGTTTGTGACCCATGTTCTATGGTGATATACATTTATGAAATTCAATGAAAGTCAGAAATTTAAAAGATGAAAATGTTTTCTCTACAAAAGCTTTGTATTGGATTTCATGATGATATGGAGAAAATGAAAATCAATATAAAATAAAATGAAAACATGTTTCCCTCGAAACATATCCATAGGAAGATAAGCTATTGAGGATTGAGAAGTGAAAAAGAGCGTAGTTCAAGAAAGTAACTTAAAAAAAATGTTGTATTCTGTTTGACGAAATTATATTCTTAACTACTTTCAACACCCGAAAAAGTTCCACACCAACCCGCAAATTCTTATCAGAGAATTAGCACGCTGTCTTTGTAAACAAAAGTTATATATATATATATATAGTCATGAGTTTCAAATTTTTCAGTAATCCGAGTATGTGAATTTGTACGGCTATTAAATGATTATATATATATATATAATATATATATATATATATATATATATATATATATATATATATATATATATTAATATAATATATATATATATATATATATATATATATATATATATATATATATATATATATATATATATATATATATATATGTATATTATTAAAAAGTTTTCATCAGATTACATATTTTTTTAATAGAATATGCTTTTAAACATGTTGAAAGTTCAAAGTGTTTGATGATTATGAAAGAAGTTTGAAACATTTTACCTCTATAGAGCGTGTAAAGATTAAATTTATTATTGCTATGTATTACATTTGTACACAGTTTGTTTTTCCAAAAGATTTATTTGAGCAAAAATATTCCATCATTCTATTTTTTTTAATTTTGTAGGTAAACATTATTCTTTTTAAGGAAAAAAAATATATTAGATGTATAACAGGAAAATAATTTATAAATCAGTAATTTGCTTGGTATAAAAATTTTTCAAAAATACGAAAATGGTACTTTTTTACTTGAAAATACCAACATCAAGTAAACTGGGAAGTAATGCTTCAAAAAATAATGGGGGAATTACTTTAAAAATATATTCAATAAAAAAAAGAAAGATAAAGTTCAATTATGAACAAAATTCATGCATAATTCATAAGACTATATAAGATTTTAAGATGTTATATAAAATTTCGCTGGTTTCCTAATCTTATCAAAAATCATTCAAAAGAATAAATATTAATACTTAATATTAATGTTATGTCATAAAATTCAAAACAGGAAATAACGTTTTCAAATTTCTTTGGAAAGTATTTTTCGACTGAATAGAAATTTTATGGCATATTTACTATAAAAGTATAAGAAATTCAAAATTTCTTTATGCTTAAATGAAATTTATGTTGTCGTTTGCAATTATAAAAACGAACTTTTTCTCCTAGAAAAATATAGAATTTATATGAAGTACTAGAAAATAGCTAGAGGCTTTTAATGTATTTTTGACAAACTTATTTGTGAAGCTATTTACTCCAAATAAAGCACATTTATAAAGGAGTTTTTGGAAGAAATGAGCATTTGTGTAGGTGCGAATATATATGTAAGAATTTCATGAAAAAATATACTAGCGTTCCTAAAAGAGCATTATATAAACTTTCCATAACAAATTTTATACTTGTCTCGTCTA
The DNA here is from genome assembly GCA_019973955.1 of Trichonephila inaurata madagascariensis. Taxonomy (NCBI): domain Eukaryota; kingdom Metazoa; phylum Arthropoda; class Arachnida; order Araneae; family Nephilidae; genus Trichonephila; species Trichonephila inaurata. The sequence continues at coordinate 17,892 of BMAV01013302.1, forward strand.
GGAAACGGTCGTCATAAATAATGTGTTTATATCTATATATGTGTGTGTGTGAATTCTCCCTTATACAAAAAATGTTGAATCTCATTTTTTTTGTTCGTATTTAAGAACTCAATTAACTATATATATATATTTCTCCTTTAATTTTCATTACGAATATCATTTTTTAGAAGCCAATTTTATTTCATTTCCCTTCATTGAAAGGGATTGAACCTTATGAGGAGACAGATGTATTTTTTCTATTACTAGAAAAGGATTGTCCTAATAGTTTACACATGCCTCAAATTAATGACTGCCTGGAACCAAACATTTCCTAAATCACCTTCTGAAAAGAACTACTATTTCTTTTCAATTTATCTCATGACTATTGCATCCGTAATATTCCCCCCATATTAATTATCCAGCTGAGAGAATGTGGGGATTCCTATGTCTCTTTTTCTAATTGCACATTTTGGGAATGCTTACCGGAACACCCTTTCCTTCATATTTGATGTTAAGAATAATTTTAAATAGAATTTAATTTCCTCATAGACTTTTACTTTCATGACGATTGCTTCCAAAACGCATAACACGCACACACATTTAAAGAGGAGGTTTTAGATAATATTTGAAACTATCTTTGTTCAGTTATAAGTTTCGAATTCTTTTTTGGAATAGATATAAATTCTTAAATCTTGGTTCTCATTTATCGACCAACTGAAGGGGAAAATGTTAATAATATATGTTTTATTGGAAAAAAAATATTTGAATAAACGTTTATATTTAATGTGCTATTATGGTGACACACACTTTCTGGATGGAAAAAAATGATTACTTTGAATGTTAACAAAACATTTTGAAAAGCGATTGTAAAAATTCGAAAGATAAATAATTTATTCACATGTAGTTATCGAAATTAAACATTGTGTAAAATCAAATTATTTTTAATCGGTGGCTGAGGACAAATGATAAAGGAATTTCAATGTTTTATAAAGTATATTAAAAATGTATGCATAGAAAGGGAAAAAGTAATTATGAAAATACTACGCATAGATAATATTTATCTATATTTTAAAAGCACTTTATATTTTCATCTATAATTAATATTTTATAGCTTAGATAAGTAGATCTAGTTTTATTTTTTTTGACAATTCTACTTGATTTTAGCATCAAAAACTTAGTTTTAGTACATTTAACTTTCATATTCAAATGTTATGATTATTATTTAGCCCTTTTTCATAGATTTTTCTTATTATTATTTTTTTTCCTAGGGCCAGTAGTTATGCAAATTCAGGTGAAAAAATGGTTGGTCTGAAAACAATGTTTAAACCGGCAAATTTTGTTCATAAGGCTGAGAATTTGCTATTGTACTACTGTGGTGATATTGCTCATTATATTATCAATTTTATTTTTATTAAAGCTGAATTGGAAATTTAAAATTCGTTGTTGGAAGTATAATTATAAATCGAAAATTCATGGGGTCATAAAATTTGAAATTTAAGCTAGCTTTTTTCAATTTTAGAGCAAAATATATTATTTTGCAGTTGTTTATTAAAAAAAATATGTAGAATAACTAAACTGTTATCTGAAAGATAAAAAAAAAGTATTATCTTTAATAAAATATGAGAGATTTAAAAACGGATTTTATTTTCAAAAACACATTTAGAAAATTTCAGAAATAAATATTTTTTATTCTAATTCATTTATTTACAAGTAAATTTATTTTAAATCATTAAAATAAAACGTTATTAGAATCTTCTAATCATACCCCCTCCTTCATGAGCATATTTATTTTATAATTTAATAAAGTTAGAGAATATCACAAAACCTTTCTTCGTCCTAGAGAAACTTTAAACCTGGAATATTTGAGGCCTGATTTATATGAATGAGGAAATTTCTCTAAGTAAGAAAACAACACTTTCTAATGTAAAAAAAAAAGTTTTAAGAATCATTTCATGAAGTCGAGATTACTTAAAATTATCCCATTTATCCTCGAACAGATTTTTTGGAAGATAGAATACAATAAAAGCACAGGTGTGTCACATGCTGTATATCATGATCAAGCTTTTGAATAAGGACCCGAGATCTTTTTCATGTAATGAATGTCTTCTCATCTTAGACTTCTCTTGACAGAAAACTTTTCTATAGGAGTTCAATTTTTCCCTATATTTACTGTTGTCACAAAAGAAGGAAGAAATTGTGATGTAAAATATATTTCAACACTTCGCAAATAATCGCATAGGAATGACTTTGTATATAAAACATATTTATACATAACATAATGTAATATGAATACATAATGCAGACCTTGTAAATCAAGTACTTGTTTTTACTTATGTTTATCAACATTACCCTTATTAACAAACATGTAATTTTTAAAGAAGGTTTCTGAAAAATTCAAACACTGCAAATAAATAGCAGTGAAAAGCTTGAATTTGTTGGTTGAAAACACCTGATTGCATATCATCTGACAGTGGATAACCTAAATCGAATCCATTGCAGAGTGTTTCAACTTTCTGTAACTCGAATACTATGTAATGTTTTAAAATGAAATCTAGATTATATAATACAATAAAAATGATATTCGTATTGTTTTTATATCATTAAGGTTATTTATTAAAGCTGATATATGAATTATTTCAATCATACATATTGCATCAAACGCAAAAAACTGCTTTATTGAAATTTATTTCAAAAATTTTAATTGTTTTTAAAATTTTATTGTTAAAAAAAACTGTCTATTAAAGAAGAACTGTGTAGAATTTTAAAATTGTTTTTTGAAAAGGTTGTTGAAATATCTGATGTGCCCAAGCTTATTGTTTAAAATTTATCTGACCCAAGATCTTATGCATTAGAATTTTGAAAATTTATTTGTATTGAGATAAAAAAAAAAAGCCTTTGTAAATAACAATTTAATTACTTTTTTTAAAAATTAAATTTTAATTCCGTAAAATATGCTAAACAAAAAAAAGAGTGCAATCAATTTTCAATTTTTTAATCTAGCTTATGCACGATGAAATTCTATTAAAGCGGAATTCAAATGATTTATTTTTTCCTTATTCTATTCAGGAACAAAATCTTCGAAACATGGATTTAATATCATTTGATCAAAAAAATTGAAAGCTATTATTTTTCTGAATTAAAAAAGA
>BMAV01013303.1:0-19533 GCA_019973955.1 Trichonephila inaurata madagascariensis
TGTTTAAATTTTTTTAATCGGCATTTAAGGGATTAAATTTTAAAAACCGTACAAATTGTCAAGATAATTTTTAAATTTTTTGCATATAATTTTATTTTATGAGAAGTTCAGGGTGTCACTGGTAAATTAAATCATTTTTTCCCTTAACTTTTAGTATTAATAAATTAATTATAAAATACATTGAGCAATTTATGTTTTATAATTTAAAATTAAAAGGGGTTATATTTTGTGTATTTTATTTTTTATTATGTCAGAATGCATTTTGTTTGCTTACTTTCAATAAATTAAAACTTTTTAAAAATGACCTTTTGTTTTCGACCTTTTAATATGCTCGTGGCCCCTCGTAGGGTTATCAAGACCCCGAGGGGGGTGAACCCCACAGTTTGAGAAACACTGGACTATAGTGATAATCGTTCAACACGAAACTGAGAGGACCAAAATATTTTTTTCGTGTTAGAGCATAGTACAAAAAAAAAATCATATATTCAGCAAAATTAAGTTTATTTCCTCATTTCGGATAACAAAGGAAAATGAGCTACATTATTCATTTCATTTTCTACATCGGAATATGCATCAATATTTTTTGAGTTTTGAACGAATTCCAAAATGTCTGCAAATTGCGGCTGCATGCACATTGCAATGAATTCCTCCAATGATATCGTAGATCAGTCCAATAATACAGAAAGTTTCTCAAACAGCGGCTGTTGTTTCCATATTTTGTTCATTCCCAGAATGGATATATTTTCGTGTTAAGCGATTTTCGCGTTTCGTGTTAAGAGAAAAAAATGCAAGGAAAACCCGCAGCAGTTTGTAGGGACCGTTGAATTATTTCATGTTAGCCTATATTTCTTCGTAAGAGTTTTCGCGTTAACGTATCCGACTACACTAAAATTATGAATTTAGCCATTTTTTTTTATGATTTTAATTTATAGGCCATCTTATTAACTTTATAAAAATACCAATTTTTTTTTATTTCCGTTCACTGGAACCAAAACTACAAGGGCTTTTGTAAAAGCAGATGCCATAAATTTACATAGGATGACAAACTTTAAAACGCGTTTTACTCGCAATGTGAGTTTTTTTTTTTTTTTTTCGAAAAGCTCAAAGTGGGACAGTGATTGCTCAAAACTTTTTAAAATAATTTTCTGAAATTTTTTGCGTATGTTCTGTATAGCAATAGAAGTGTTTTAACCTTCAAATTTATCAATCACTGTTTTATTACAAAATTTACAGTTCTTTATGTGAATGTAATCACTGTTTTTTTAAGAAATTTCATATAATATGTAAGATAAAGTGCTCTAGTTTTTGTAAAAATTAAAAAATATTCTTTTCCGGGAAGATCATTTAAAAAAAAGAATAAAAAAAGTAATAAAATAAAAAATTAAAAAGATTGAGAATTTGTTCATTTACTATTAGTACAGAGGGCCCCGTTTATGTAATTTTTTGTCAATTTTTACCTTTTTTTTTCCCTTTTAATAGTAATAATTTACTTTTCTCTTCTTAATTTTAGCCTTTTTTCTTAAAATGTACTAAATAAATATTAAAAACACACAAAAAAAATATCTCCAATTTTTCATTTTTTTCAAAAAATGTTGTCGCAAGTAGTCGGATACCTTAAACGTATTTCACTGTATTAACCGTTTGTGATAGTCCAAAATTTTAAAAAATTGATGTAGCTTTTTTTAAACAACTTTGTATAGTACAAACTTTCTTTTTTTCTCTTTCTCTTCCTAAGATTCACCCCCCTAAAAAATAAGATTTTCACCGTTTCGGTGTCCTTTCAAAGGGATGACAATCCCATTCGGTCAATAAAGTCACTGTCACAAATTTTTTTTTTGGGGGGATCCCCTTCCATGTTTCAAAAAGATCGGGAAAATCGGTGACCCGTGGGATATGGGTAACAATTTCTAAAAAAAATACTAGTAACAACTGCTGATTTCCGTTCATGGTTTGGATATGCTGGAGCCAAAAGGATATTTTTAAAGTATGTCATTGTAAAAGGTTTATCACACATTTGGATATTTTTTCATGTATTAAGCTTTCTGAAAATCCAAAAATGTTCTTGATGTGTGGACAGTTAATTTTACATAAAATGAGAACTTGGAGAAACAACTTTCATAAAATATTCTTTAAATTTAGAGAGAATGTATTTGTGTGAATTCATATATATATATATATATATATGACAACAATAAAGCAAATTTTCTTGACATACATATCAAATTAAAAGATAATGTAATAGTTTCTAATATTTATGATAAAAGAGAAGAATTTAATTTCAATATTATAAAAGTTTCTCATTGGGAAAGTAATGTACATGTTTCTATATTCAGAAATATTGTAATTAATTATATACAACGTAATAAATTTCTGGTGTCAAAAAAGTCAGAAATAATAAATAACTATAAACATTTTACTAAACATTGCTTAAATCAGAAAAAACCCAATTAATTTTAAATTTTTAGTTATATGAATAAAAATTATTTAAAATAATAAGGGGTTAAAAAATTTTAGATTGGATAATAGTTTATTACAATAAACTTAAATATTTCATAGTTATAATTATCCCCCTATTCTAAATATTAGATAAAAAATTTCTTATTATTATTTTATTCAAATTTTCTCTAGTGTTATTGAAGTTTTGCTATAATTTGCAACCTTATTAATTTTTTTTTCCACTTTTTTTACCCTTTTTTTTTAAGTGCTACATTTCAGCCCATTCACATGATTAAATTTTGCATTAGGGTCCAGAATTTTGGGAAAACTTATTTATTGCCCCTGATTTAGCGCCCTCTTCAGTTTTAAGTGCAATTTTAGGTAAGTTACCTCTATCTTGCAATGGATTTAGATATTCCTATCCATTACTTTCAAAAGGTTTTTTTTCCCCAGAATTATTTACATAAAGGGGGAAGGGTTTACTGGCCAAAAAAATGTTCAACCCCACTTTTATATAAATTATTTTAATATATCAGCTGTCCTAAGTCAGCAATGTTTATAATACTGCAGCTTCTATTTTATAACTTTTAATCTCTGTTACTCATATGTCCTTCATTGTGTGATTTTCCTACTGTCTATGTGTTTTTCGAATTGTTTGATGTTATCTCTGGTTTATAGAGAATAAGCCTATATATATATATATATATATATATATATACATATAACATACACACACGCATATCTTTATAACCTTACAGAGCACAAACAAATAATTCAACTAAATAAAAATAAAAATTTATTTTTAAAACTATTGTGTTCATATTTTTGTTTAATTTTCGAGATTCTTAAACATTGAGAACTAATGCTCCATTTGTCTTCGTCTTTTTTCTGCTTCCTTTTGCTTATTTTTTTTATCTATCAATAGCTTTCGAGTTATTAGTTCTAATCACATCATCATCAAAAATGCAGTTTATTAATTTCTAATGAGCGTTTTATTCGCTCCACGCAGCGAGTTTTGTTGAAATAACTTTTAATGATTAATTGCATTATTTTTTAAGCACATGCAAATTTTTTCCTTTTTCTGAAAATACAACAACTATTAAAAGTACTATAAGCGTTAGTAAAAAAATTGAAAGTTTAAAACTTTGTTTCTTCCAAAACCCTTTCCCCGTACTAATCAGAATTGAAATATTTTAACTATACTTCAGACTGTAATATGCACTTAAAAACTACACACGCACTGTGGATTAAACAAGGCGTTGTTTAAAAACCCTTACATTGTGAAATATAGACATAATCATATCATACATTAAAGCTAGTTTTAAATGCATATTTTGTGAAAAAATTTGATGTTGTTTCATTTTAATTCTGATTTTCCCTCCTTATAAAAGCATCAAATCCTAATGACGTTTGTATATTATTCACAAGAATAATGCCTCTTTTACAGAATATTCGACAGAAATACATTTATCTACCTTCAGAATAACTTTAATTTGTCATAAATTTACAGTAGAACCTGTTTTTGTTAAGTCCTTTTTCACTCGATTTTATTTTTGTGCGACTTGTTTTCTGCGATTTTATTTTTGTACGAGTTTTTAGTGCGATCTTTTTTTATGCGGTACAAGAATTTCAACGGCTTTGACTCTACTGTAATGTTTTCTATCATATATACATATATACAGTTCATGACGCTCTCTGTACTTTGGTTATAAACAGTCTCTCCATAATGCACGTTCCAGTGCTTTCTCTCAACGCACTAGCAGCACGCACTTGATTAAAGACGAAACTGTCAATGACAGTGACATTATCAATAATTTGATAGATTATGAAGACAGACAAGAAGAACCGGATTCTTTGAGAGTGGATAAAATATATGCATATATCAAGCTTTCCAACAAATTGGAAAAGCTTTTTTCTAAAAATTGATACCAATTCCGAAAGGAACTTGAAATTTCATAGAGGGCTTTGATCATGCATCTCTGGTTATCGCGACGTTTACAATAATACGACGTTTACTATAATCGATAAAATTCACCAAAAAAAAATCCCAATACAGCATTAGTAACAATAACTATGATGCACTTTTTCGATACTTTCTGATTAAATTCTTGAAATTTATTCCTTTGTTTTCTCTTGCAGGTCAGGAAAACATGTTCTCTGAGAGATCTATGAGTTCTAGATCAGCCATAGAAGGTGCCCGACACAAGATCCTTCACAAGGCCAAAATCAAATCCCTCATGATCACCGTGGTCATTGTTCTCACTTTCGTCATATGCTGGACCCCCTACTATGTCACCATGGTCATATTCATCTTCATGGAGCCTGATGAACAACTCAGCCAGAACTTGCAGACCTTCGTTTTCTTCTTCGGAAGCTCCACTGCCATGATCAATCCACTCATCTACGGGGCCTTCCACCTAAGACGAAGGAAACCAAGAACTGCTAAGTCTACCACCATGATCAACAATAGCAGTTCCTCACGAGTGGATATTTCTTTAACCATTCTGCACAAAGACTAAAAGAGCCTCAACTTCTTTTTCTGTGATTTAATCTCGTATGCTGTCATGTAATTTCATCCTAAGCTCCTTAAATTTCAATAACGGTTTAGAATGCCATTTATTCTGCTAGTTTTATCGCCAGAATGGATAAATCAACGCACAGAAATGAAAGTTGATAAGCGAAATTCATCTTTTCAAAGAGTAAAATAATATTATTCAATTTTTCATTTTCGCTTCTCCTGTAAGAAAACTAATACTTGATACCAAACATTATATCAAAGCTAAAAAGAATAGTTTAAACAGAAAATAAGACAGTGCTTGAAATAAAATTTTTAATTGTTTCTTCAGAGATCACAGAGGTTAGCTGATGTTAATGGATTCCACATTTTGAACGCATATGACCAACGTTTTTGATATTATTTTGAATTGTGAGGATATGTTTAATGATGCTTTATATAAACTGAGTGAAAGAATTGCAAGATAAAGATTTCTCTAAAAAACTTATACATGTAGAACGCTGCGCTTATAACATAAACCAGTGATTCTCAACCTTATATTTGTTGCGGTACACTCTTTGAACAATTTCGCACACAAAATTTGGCAGCATTCTAACAATAAAATAACATTAAAAAATTTTGAATTATCTGTAATACACTATATAAAATGGTTTATGATAATAATTTTCAATGTTAAATAAAATAAAATGTGTGACAAAGACAACAAAATGTTTATTGAGTAACTAATTATTAATTAGTTATAAGAACATATTTAACGAGATATTTGAACTTGATGATTTATGGTAATTTCGTATATATTTGGTCACAAAAATGCCAATGTCACTCTCATCTTTTCGTCCTCTACATTTAAAAAGTCTCGATCTTTTGTTTTTTATTTTTATGTTTGTTAATGTTTAAAACTCGCATTCACTCAAATAAGATGTAGAAAATTGTAACAACATTTTCAAGACTTTTTTGGCTATTATGGATGGCCTCTAATTTTAATTCAAAATGCATTAATTGACTCTTCCGAATGTTTTGGAATTTAAATCTCAATTATTATACAGTGAAACTAATTTTTTCTTTCATTCAAAGATAATTCATATACAGATGTATCTGCTATCACAAATGGATTATAAACCCAGCGAAAATTTTTATATTTATGTATCCACGAAAGGATAAGTTAATTATACCACAAATATCCTTAGTTTATTTCCATAAAACGGCCGAATGATCCAGTTCTGGATTTTATTTTTTTTCTCAGAGTATAGTTAATAATTTGAAAAAAAATCACAGCTGCACACATTCAGAATTTGGTGGCACACAAAAGTACCACAGCATATTGATTGAGAATCACTGACACAAACTATACTCATGACATTTTCAGTAAAATACCTCGTATTTTTCAATGACTCAAATTTCATGTGCTTGCGTCTAGAAATATTTGTATTCCATTTGGAATTTTCATTATACATCAAATGCAAAAATGGGCACCTTAAATGTACAATTTATTTGACTTGAAAATAATTACCTCTTTCACTTAAAAGTATATCTTCTATAGAATCTAAGTATTTCTTCTGCAGAACAGTATCATAAATGCATGTTAAAAAACTTCCGGATTATAATTCCCTCTTCTAAATATCTCTAATGCAGTGATGAATTTCATCGTGCAGCTCGCATTGAACTGAAAATAAAAGCATTATGATAACAGAATGGATTCAAAAGATGGTCATTTTCTTACTCAGCTTTTCACTTTTGACTCAGACATGTACTCTTATCCTATACTTGTGGTTCAATGTTGAAGAGAAGCAAAAAATAAATATAATTCTATCTAACACGTTGCATCAGTATTTAATGATACGTTTGACCGATAAGATAACTGACTGATAAGATATGATACATTTTCAACTAATTTGATAAGAGGAATAGTGATAATATTTGGAAATAATGTTTTACTGTAAAAAATGATGCAATCAATATTTTCAAAATCTTATTGATAAATATTACATATGTCACAACAAGCAGTGACGTAACGTACACCCCGGAACCCAAAACGTGACATACCAAGTTGCAGTCTTTTGTAAGATCCGACTTGGAGCACAAAACCTCAGGGGCAACATTCTCCGTTACGCCATTGGCAACAAACAACTTAACTGTTTAGAAATCCTTTTTACTCGTACAGTATACAGCGATTTCTGACATTGAATCCAAAACCCTTTGCCACAACATCTTTAGTATAACCTATGCCAAAAATCTCTGAAAACTTATCAAGATTACATAAACCTCTTATCATGAAATAATTTATCATAGATTCACATAAATTATTGTTATTGCCAAGAGAGGAAAACGGATAAATCTGACTGAGAGGAAAAAAAGGACCTCTAAGGATTTTACATATGAACTTTTGCAAGTATATATGAAATTTAAATAAAAACCTCTTCCAGAAAATTGGAGCTTCTTTCTTACAAAGGTTTACATTCAAAAATAATATGTAATTTTTCATAAATTCCATCTCTAATGGCAACTTTTTGACTAATAAATATAAATTAGGATCTTTTTGGAATCATTGAGAAAGCTGAAGCTATCGCCTTTTGTACACTAATGGGTGATTATTAGTCACTGTAATTTCTATGAACAGGATTTCTAAAATAGCCAACGAGTTCCCCCACTGGAGGAAGGGGAAGGTGTCAAATTATATTAGGATATATAACTCAGCATACATTTTGTCTTTAATAATACGCTGTAAATACTTGCTATGTTAATACTCTGCTTGTGTGAAATCAGTGTAACTGGTCTTATACAGTAATAAATGTGAAAATTGTGTCTTGACTTTTTTTCTTATAAAGTTTTGTATTTATTTTGAAAATAATAAAAGATTTTACTTTTAAATAACAAAAAATATACAAGAGTATATCTCTATAGTATTTCAGGGCTGAGCAAGGTCAACTCAGCCTTTCATCACTACTGAAGTGGGTAGATAAATGAGTACCAAGCTTGCTTGGGTCTTTAAACACGGGGGTCTCGCTTCAGACTGACCTCCTCATCAGGACATCTGCTCATGAACCTCAGCACACAATGGCCCACGTATACTGGGATGGGCACAGTAGGCCATGGCCCTCATGGGCTGTTATACCACTGAGTTTGAGTTTATATCTATATAGTCCTCTATTAGATAGCAGGAAAGCAAAATAATTGTGAAGGAACTATTTTAATATTCAAAAGGGCTAATTAAAATTGTATAGTTTTTAATACATTTAATCACAAGAAACTCAAACTTGTCAATCAGGAAACTAGGCAAAACTAAGTTGTTCTTCTTATTGATAATTAAAAAACTTTTGAACAAAACGAATGTTATAATTCATAATTAATTTTTTTATCAAATGTATATAGCATGTTTTCAATCAAAATAAATTACATCACTTTTTAAATTTGCTTCTCTCAGCTGAGAATAAATAAACAGCTTCAGTTTTAAGGCAATGTATCTTTAATGTATAAATTACTCAATAATATCCAAATACTTTTATCAATGTCTAGTTTCTGCACATACTGAACTGAATTAAAAATTCCAACTAGTTCACTTAATATCTCATATATATAAAATACTTCACTTAATGTAAAAAAACATTTCTGAAGAGATGTTTCAATTGAGAGATTGGTTGCTCTCTGTAAATACAATCACCCAAGTAGATATAAATGAGCAGATGTAATCATTAGCAGAATTAAAACCTCTAAGTGAAATACAATTCATTTAAAGCAATTATTTATCAAGAGATATATCTAAATAAATAAAACGAACTAATTTCTGTTAAAACAATAAAAGAGCAATAAAAGAAATAGCTTTAATGAAGCTAATTAATTCAATGATTTTTATTTTTGATATTTGAATTATTATTTGATACAACTACACAAATTACTCATCATACTCTCTCTATATATAAAAGGCAATATTATATATACATATATATACACAGTTAAACCCAAATTTAACGAGCCCTGTTTAACGAATTTCAAGATTTAACAATTTTTTTGTTTTTCCCGCCTAAAATAGACACAAAAACCCCTATTTAACGAATAATTAAACCCGATTTAACGAATTATTTCTAAAACTGAAAAAAAAACTTTAATTAGTTTGAATTAGAAAAATTGGACTTCTTTTCAATTGACATCCTTTTTTTTCCAGACTAGAGAAAGACTTTGCTTCAGAGGTGTAGCTACCACCATATCAGCCGTATCAATGATGCGGGACCTCCCAGCTACAGGGGCCCCATGTGTAAGTAAAAAAAATCATAAGGAGTTCCCAAAAAGGTTTCCAAGGAATATTGATATAAGGCCCATTCAGGACTAGCTACGCCAATGCTTTTCTTGCATGTAGAAAATTTCGATATATAAGGATACAATCCGTTATTGGACTTATCAGGGGCAGATGAATCATGAGTGTAACCTACAGCATGAGTTTTGAATAGAACAGGAAATTCCTTTACCTCATCTCACTTCACAACGCAGGGAATATTTTAAGAGATTTTACCATTTACTGTCATTCTTGAGAGAAGTTGTGACAGGTTCTATCCGCGATCTTTCGCGTAATCCTCCTGGGGAAATTATTCTTTAACTGTGGTTTGGGCTTAATACCGCCTTCCGTATAGATGACTTGATTTTATGCTAATGTAAATGCTTTTCAAACCCTGGCAAGGGGAGTGTGTTCAAGTTAATCGTGAATCATAAGTAGCTAGTCGTTAATCGTTGGTAGCGAGTCTTTCGTTCTCAAGTTTTTCTAAAAATTACCGTTTGTTATATGAATGACTATGTTCGGAAGCACTTATTTATGCGGGCAATCATTTTCTATAATGATAAATAAAAAATTAAAAATGTTCAAAATTACCTTTCCTTCAATCAACATTTATCATCAGTTTTAAAATTTACATGAGCCCAAAATTTTCAATCAAATTTTGATAACTTGCTTTGTGAGAAAAATGATATTAAATATCTTTTAAAAAGTAATGCTAAATTGAATTTCTTAGAATAACTGGGTTTTTTTATTAAAAAAATCTAAAATATTTATAATTTAAGGTATCCGACTACGTTTGGAACCGTGATTTTGCAAAAGCGAGTAAATGGATAATATTTATGATATTTAGTGTCACTTAGATTAGAATAATGTATTTTTTTGGCTTATACAAAAAAATTAAAATACAATATTTTTGGGAAAAATTAACTTAGAATAACCTTTTTTTCCGTTCCCCTTTGAAAAAGCTTCATTGTTTAATATTTTGTTATTAACTCGACCCTACAAGGCCAACTAGAATTTTTTAAATGCATGAAATAATTTATCATGATTCACAAAATTTTTTATTGCCAAGAAGGAAAACGGATAAATCTGATGAGAGGAAAAAAGGACCTCTAAGGTTTTTTACATATGAACTTTTCAAGTATATATAAAAATTTTAAAAAAAAAAACCTCTTCCAGAAAATTGGAGCTTCTTTCTTACAAAGGTTTACATTCAAAAATAATATGTAATTTTTCATAAATTCCATCTCTAATGGCAACTTTTTGACTAATAAATATAAATTAGGATCTTTTTGGAATCATTGAGAAAGCTGAAGCTATCGCCTTTTGTACACTTGTGGGTGATTATTAGTAACTGTAATTTCTATGAACAGGATTTCTAAAATAGCCAACGAGTTCCCCCACTGGAGGAAGGAAAAGGTGTCAAATTATATTATGATATATAACTCAGCATACATTTTGTCTTTAATAATACGCTGTAAATACTTGCTATGTTAATACTCTGCTTGTGTGAAAACCCAGTTTAACTGGTCTTCCCCAATTAATAAATGTAAAAAATGTGTCTTGATTTTTTTTCTTAAAAAGTTTTATATTTTTTTTGAAAAATATTAAAAGATTTTACTTTTATAAATAACAAATAATATACAAGAGTATACCTCTATAGTATTCCAGGGCTACTGCAGTGGGTCGACAAATGAGTACCAAGCTTGCTTGGGTCTTAAAACACTGGGGGTCTCGCTTCAGACTGACCTCCTGATCGGGACATCTGCTCATGAACCTCAGCACCCAATGGTCACTTATACTGGGATGGGCACAGTAGGCTATGGCCCTCATGGGCTGTTATGCCACTGAGTTTGAGTTTAAGATTATATCTATATAGTCCCCTATTAGATAGCAGGAAAGCAAAATAATTGTGAAGGAACTATTTTAATATTCAAAAGGGCTAATTAAAATTTTATAGTTTTTAATACATTTAATCACAAGAAACTCAAACTTGTCAATCAGGAAACTAGGCAAAACTAAGTTGTTCTTCTTATTGATAATTAAAAAACTTTTGAACAAAATGAATGTTATAATTCATAATTAATTTTTTTTTTTTTTGTCAAATATATATAACATGTGTTTTCAATCGAAATAAATTATAAATGCATACATTATAAAAATCGTATTTTATTGAATTTTAAAAATTGAAAACATGCGGCCCCAAACTTATAATAAAATAGACTATGTGGCCCGTAATAGCATATGAGTTTGACATGTCTGCTCTATACAAACCAAAAGGTGGAAGTATCAAATATTAGATGAGGTGACAAGTCATTTAGCCAGTATGTTTCTTTGATTTTCATACATACTCGTATACACACACACTGGTGCGTTCTCAATGACACTTTTCCACTTAGGTGTGTTAGGCACGTGCCTAGGGCGCAGAATATTTGGGGATGCAAAAAATTAGAGGGCGGTAAAAGAAAAAAAATTAAAGCTAATCTACTACTACTTAGCGAATCATGAGAGAAACATTTCTGCCTTAAAAGAGCAAAGACTGCAATGAGATATACTATGGAAAAAAAAAGAAATTTAAAAGTTTAATTAAAAATTTTTTTCACTCAAAATGTATACAAAGGGAAAATTTATTACAAACCCATTAAAGTTTTTCAAATTTTCAAATTTTAAGAAATTTTGGAAAACGAAGGGTGACTTTTAACAAAAAATAAGGGTTTAAAGTAAAGGGTATTAAAAAATTGCCCGGAAAAAGAAAGATAATTTAAAAAGTAAGAAAGGTTTTCCCCAATAATGATCCCTTTTAAATTGGAAAAATTTTTTTTTACCTTTCTAAAATTTCAAAGGGGGGGAATTTTGGGGTTGTGGTACTTGGGGATGAAATTTTGGGGGGTTCCCCAAAACGTAAATTTTTCCAACACCGGTTTTCCGGGCCCGGGCAGGTGGGTCCATAGTGGGTTTTTTCTAAGAAGGAAGCTTTTTAAAAAATCAAAACAATTAAGTAATATAAAAAAATTTTAAGTCGATCCTACTTAGATCAACAAAAAAAAATTTATTTTGCTACTTTTTAATTAAATAGTTACAATTAATATAAAATAATTAATACATACAGAATCACAACATTATAAGTGGCGTTAATTTTATTCATTATCTTTAAAGTATCGTTTTCATCAAAACAAATATAAATATAATGTACATAAAATTTCAGTTCAACGGAATCTTAAAAAGAGTAGAGAAAATTCTTTCAAGTTTTGACACAAGTCAAAAATAATTCAACGTGGCTTTTAAATTTTAATTCTTTAAATAATTGTTTTAATAATTTTTGTGAGTTATAATTAATTATTGTATTTCATCAAAATAATCATGTACATAAAATTTCACTAAATTTGGCCTTTAAAATGTATTTTATTAACGATTAAGAATTCCCCAAGATAAATAAATAAAATATATATAAGGGGTTTGAGCTAATAGAGTAAAAATTGAAATAGGGAAATAGTAAGATTAAGGAAAATCCCCCCCTGAAGAAAACTGGCAAAAAGAATTTGGAAGGAGGTGTGTGCTAGGGAAATGGGGGGAGGAGAAACGAATTTTACTTGCCTAGGCGCAGGGGAGGTTAAAACCTCGTGTTTTTCGCAGTCTTTAAAATGTGTAATTTTACTTGAATATTTCTAAAATTAGAATTTCACTAACAACCTAGGAGTTGCTCTGGAGAAACTACTGCCTCATCAGATATTCAAAAAAACAAGAAACTTTAACTTGAGTTCCAGATGCATTGATTTAATAGTAACCAATCAATCGAATAAAAGTCCCCCCGTAATCAGCGAAGTTAGAAGAGAGGTAAATTGAATGGAACAGCGAATTTATGATGTTCTTGAAAGTTTCGAAAATGGAGAATAAGAGGAATTTTTTCGAAAGAATTCCGACGTGTGTTTTACTGCACCCTATTGTGATGCAATTATCCGACTACATGATTAACTCGTACTGACCTTAGTCTGTCCAAAAATTTAGATTACAAACTTGTCAACTGACCTCAAATTTAGGCTTAAGTATCATTACAGATGTTTCATTAAGCTTTGTGTGGAATAATATAAAATAAAAACAGGCGGATGAAAATTTTCAATGTATTTTAATTGTATATATATTCGTACAATTGATTGT
Organism: Trichonephila inaurata madagascariensis; assembly: GCA_019973955.1. Lineage (NCBI taxonomy): Eukaryota > Metazoa > Arthropoda > Arachnida > Araneae > Nephilidae > Trichonephila > Trichonephila inaurata. The sequence continues at coordinate 13,371 of BMAV01013303.1, forward strand.
GAAACAGCTAATAAATGAATTTTATCAAGTGTAAAATCATTTCCATAATTATATATTACACTTTTATTTATTTATATTTTTCATTTAGTAGAATAATGTATTATTTTAGACAAGTAATATATTTATAGTCATTAATAATTTATACATATAAAGGAGAAAAGCTAATCATTCATCCTGATATCTCCGAAACTATGAGACCTGCAGAATTAAAATGTGATAGGGATGTTCCTTTCATGGAGTAAAGATGCGTTAAGAACGGATTTAGTGAAAATATACTCCCAAGGGTTATTGCGAGGGCCTAAGGAGCGTTTAAAATAAATATTCCCGTTTCGGAACTATTAGACCTATAGACTTGAAATTTAGCAAGCGCGTTACTTTCGTGGAGTAAAGATATGTTAAGAGCGAATTTAGCAAAAATCGAATCCCAAGAGGATTATGAGGAGTTAAGGTGTGTGATAGAAAAAATTTCCTGTTTTTGAACTGTTAGACCTACATATTTGAAGTTTGGTAAGCAAGTTTCTTTTTAATTAGAGATCTGCTAAGAACAGATTTTACAAAAATCGACTCGAATAGAGGAGAAGAAAAGAATAAATGGGATGTATTGATAAAAAAATCAATTTTTTGAATAACTAGATTTACAGTAACGAAATTTGATATGTATGGTTCATTTGTTGAATTGAATTCCACTATGAACGTATCACACGAAAGTCAACTCCCAAAGAAGGTCACGGGATTAGTGATAAAAAAAATTCCACTTTTGAACTATTATATTTATATTTGAAATTTGACAAGCATGTTTATTTTGTTGAGCAGAGATCCGCTAAAAATGGGTTTTGCGAAAATCCACTTTGATGGAGATGGTTAGGGGAGCGTAAAAGATAACACTTCTTCAATTTTAGAAAATATTATTTAGAAGTTTTGTCCTTTTTTAAATCAAGAAGAGAGAGTTATAAGAATGTTTCTTAATACAAACAAACGATTAATGCTAGGACAAAGATATCAATAGGGCCGTGGATAGCCTAGTGGTTAGAGCATCGGACTCCAGACCTGAAGGCCTAGGTTCGATGCCCCCATTCCAAAAACCATCCAAGTACACATAGAGTACGTCTCTTAAATCAAAAGGGCCGAAATCTTATATGAACAGAGTGCACACCCTCCCCCTTTAGTTCTATGTCTAAATTGTAGGTACAGATGGTGGTGTACCATCTATCGTCCCCTTGATAAATTTTACCGAGTAATTCTCTTCACCTTTTGGTGCCAAAGGAAGGCTTTAAAGACCGGGGGACTTCTAGCCCCTTGCCGCAATAATTTCGTAGGCCGCGTTCTGCTCGTCAGAAGGGGGGCTGAACAACAACAAGATTCATTAATTTATACAAACAAAACAGCATATAAGAAAAAAAGTGCCCCGGAGGTGGGCGGGAAACTGCTGTTTCTTAAAATATATACACACACCCTGGACAAAAAATTGCGCTCAAAAAAGGGGTCTCAAAAAAAAAGAAATTTTACATACTTGGCTACTTTGATATAAGTAAAAGTTAGAAAAACAAAAAAAAGGGTAATTTTTTCAGAAAAACGGAGGTTTTAAAACCCTGTTGAACCCCCTAGCCGGGTTGCCCGATGGGATACGTCGGGCATTAAGGCATCAAGTTCTGTATGATGTCTTGAGACATTTGTTCCTTTTTTTGAAACCCCTCTAGTTAAAAATCAAACCCGTGGGATGCCCAACCCCCTCCCAAATGATCCCAAATATGCTCGATTGGAACGAATCGGGGATCGGTAGGCCAAGAATAGTAGTAACAGTGCGGAACAGTCTTGTGACACCCTTGCTGCGTGGGGGGCAGCATTCTCTTTTGAAAAATGCTCTTGGGCCGTTGTAAAGTGGCAACCATATTTTTGCAGGATGCTATGGACATACCGCTGGGCTTCTGGGCCACGGATCGATACTAGGAGTGACCTTTTTTTAAGCAAGGGGAACCCCATCCATCCCACCAGCTGTGGGGCGGTGTGTCGCTGAAAAAACAAAGACAGGTTTAAAAGGCGTCCACCCGGGGTCTTCATCATGAACAAAATTCCATCAATGCTGAGATTGAATCTGGTTTCCCTCAAAAAGACGACCTGGTTCCATTTCCTCACTCCAGTTTCCTCTCGGCCCCTAAAACGATAGGTAGCTTAAAGGGGGCAGCCCCATAAGGGGCCCCTGATCCCAAATTTAATTCAGTAAAGGCACCTTCGTATGGTTCGAGAGACACAGGTTTGAAGGGCACCTGTCTGGGCGGCCATAAAAGCATTTTGCTGACGGGGCATTTCTTACGATTCTTCTCGACGCTTTTTTGAGGGGCATCCAGGCCGTCTGCGTGTAAATGTCTCCGCCCATTCCCAACACCTCCACAGCACAATCGGGGAGCCCCCCTTGCCTTTCCCCCGGGCTGCCACCCAACCCATCAACCCAATGATTCTCCGCCTCTCAAACTGCGACCCTCTCTTTGTTTTTAAAACGGCTGGCATTCTCCCCCCTTTCCCTTGAAACGATTCAGCACCTCAAACAATTTTTTTTAACCTGTTTTTCCCTTAAAAACGATTCCCCTCCCCCTATACTAAGGGGAAATCCCTGCATTTCTAATTTTTTGAATCTCCCCGACATATCCTTCATGCTAAGTTTCTTACACCCCGAAATTATTTTTTGGGTGCACTTTTTTTTTTGTCCATAGTGTATATACGATATATATATATATATATATATATATATATATAAATGATTTTGGGTAAAACAGACTTTTTTTTGGATCTTTATTTGAGGAAGATTGACATATTCTGCCAAGGCAAAGAGAAAAAGGGCCCCCAAAATTTAAAATTGGGTTAAACCTTAAAAACCCGACCCGGCTTTGATGCTCTTAAAAGTTAATCGACATATAGGGCATTAAATATAACGATCTAAATTAACTTTATGGCTCCCCATTTTTTTGGAAGAAATAAAGGGTTTTTTTTTGATACTTAAAGGGTGAGGAAAAAAATTAAAAAAGTAAAATCTGATGGGGGAATTTAATTTTAATCTAATTTAATTATCCTTACATATATATATATAAACTTTTCTTTTAAATTTCCTAAATTTTGAACCAGTTTTAAATATCCTAAATTTTGAACCATTTTAAAAATTTCCTAAATTTTTAACTATTTTTAATTTTAATAAAGTAATAATTTTTAAAATATTGCTCATAATATTGCTTATATAATGTTTCATTTTATTAGAAGATTAAAAATATTTCTTATTAGCAACGTTGTCATGTAAATAATTTACTATTCTAAAAAAATATAAGTAGAAAATTCGTAAGATAAAATGTCATCTTCTTGACTTTCTATATAGTAATCTACCCATGCTCGTAACGATCGAATCCTTTTGGGGGAATTTCTTTATACAAAAAATATAATAAGATTTATTTACCTTTGTGTTCTAACTCTTTTTTATTTTAATTATATTTTTTTTTATTGAAAACAATTATAAAATCCCCGTGCATCACAAAGTATCCCTTGGAGCTTATAGAAGAAAGTATTAATCACACATTGCAAAGGAGAAAAAGGAAACAAAATTGAGATTATGTGAAGGATTACAAATATTTACAACTAACTCACGAATTTTTTTAAAAAGCCTCAGTGGAAAAATTCGAGAAAAATTTGGGGGCCAATTTATATTTAAATCTCTTAAAGCCAGTTTTTTGATCTTTCCCTCTCTGACATACTTGGAACACAGAAAAATTACATTTTCCATTTTTTCCCCCCTAATATTTCAATAAGGGGAAAATGACGGAAATAAATTAAAATTTGCAAGTATGTTTTTAAAATTACCTTCCAGTGAAAAATTGGGTTTTTTTTTGTAATTGGGATAAAAAGTGACCGTTTTTTTTGGTGGAAAAAAAATTTTTTTCTTAAGCTCCCCTTTTTTTGAATGGATATTCTTGGTTCCAAGACTTAACTTCTTTTTTTTAAATCTTTTTTTTTTTAAAATTAATTTTTGGACTTGGTTGCAGCCTTTGCAAATAAACCGTCCCGCTCATTTCCAAGAGCGCTCGTGTGTCCTCGAACAAATACAAAATCAATTGAAATATTTTTATCTTTTAGGGTTTTAAGTTGTTTTTTTGGACCCGAAAAATTATATTATTAGAAAAAAAAATTCCAAGAATAAAAGGAAAAGAATCGGTATACAGATAAGATAGTCTGAGATTACACTTTGGTTTAGTGGTCCATTTAATGGATAAGTTTAAACATAAAAGTTAAATAAAAAGCTTACATTCTTCACAATTCTAAATTAAATGCTCGGATTCAACCCCACTCCTGCACCACAAAAAAATAACTAGCCACCCAATCTTATTACCATCCTATAAAAAATAACGGGGAAATCATATTTTCTTTTTTTTGAGTTTTAAACAAAAACGATGCGAATCGTCCATAATTATCAAAAGCGTAAATGTTCAACAAACGAAGCAAACGGGTAGTATCAAGTTTATTTGACAGCCCCAATAAGTTGATCCAGACAAATTTAGATAAGAATTTTAATTAGATTTTCCACGTGGGGCCAATTTTGATCAAGTTACACAGATCTTTACAATTTTGATACAGAGGTGCGCACGCGCGCCCTCGTTGCCATTTTCGGCATTGGTTGGGGGGTGTTAAATTTCTCTAGGGTTTGAAAATATAAAAAATTTTTTCAAACAAGTATAATTTTTAAATTTAAATTAAATGATTCGATCTTTTACACATTTTTTTAAAAGGAATGGGGCTTCAGAAAAGTATAAAATTTTTAAAAAATAAAATAATAATTTTTAAAAAATCTAAGCATATAAAATTTTGATAAATATTAAGTATTTTTTTTTTGTACAGCTATTTTTAAAACAATACCCTCGTTATAAAACTTTTATAAATTATAAAATCATCATCTCTTTAAGCCCTACCTAATTTTTTTGTATTATATATCTTTTGTTTTTAAAATATTTTTTAAAACATTTTAATTTTTTAAATATTTTTTTAAAAATTTTTTTTTATTTATTAAAATATGGAAATTATTATTCTATTTTATAAAAATGCTCAGTGTAATGAGAAACATTTAACTTTTTTAAAAACACAGTGAATTAACTTTTCTATTTTGAAAAAAGCATGGAGTAAAACTTAATAAATATTCTTTCAGAAAAGTTTCTTTATAATTTTTAAAATTATGATTATATTTTAAACATTTTATACTTTTCGAAGACCCATTCCTATAAATGTGAAAAATTCGAATCATTTAATTTAAATTTAAAAAATTATACCTTTTGAAAATCTTTATATTTTTTTAGACCTCTAAAAAAATTAAACCCCGAACTTTTGAATAATATTGATGACATTCCTCTCTGAAGGATGAAGAAGAAGAAGGTATAGAGACAGAATACAATCATAATTAGAGATGGATATGGAATTTTATTATTTTTTTTGTATCATATAAATAGATTTTCTTATAAAACACCCGAAACAATAATTGGTATAAATTTCACAAACTGATATAATACATTATGAACGTAGTGTCAATGAACGCAGGGTCAATTTTTAGAGAATATACACTTCGCGGGATGTTAAAAATTTAAATTCCCACACAATCTCTACAGTTAAAAGTCACCATCTCTACAATCACTATTCCTTCGAATTCATTTCCGATTTTGTCAAAACTCTAGAATCACATAAATTCTTCAGATATAATAACATGTGGTATTTTTTTTCCTTGGCCCCTTTATAATATCGCTTTGACAAGATGATGGATCGTATAATATCTCTTCGACGAAGATCAAAATATTCAAAGAGATAAAAAAAAAGTTAGTCATCATTCCATTATTTCCATTTATTTTTCGATACTATGTAGCGATCATTTTTATCATCTCTTATTACATTCGAATCCATACAAACGACCGTAAAAACGAAAGAAAATACTTGATAATTTAACATGTCAGAAATAGGATTTCTAATCTTTAAGTCAGAATATTTTTAGAAAGGGAATTTTTTTTCTTTTTGTGAAAAAACTGTCCGCGTTCTTAGTTTATAAAAAGAAATATTTTTCCACAACTATTTAAACAACCTTCGTTCCGTCTACTTTAAAATTTCTTAAAGAAAACTGACAATTTAAAGTAACAAATCCAGGCTATAT
>BMAV01013304.1:6733-43806 GCA_019973955.1 Trichonephila inaurata madagascariensis
GTTGAATGTTTTGAAAAGTGTGCAATCTTTTCAGGTGAGTAACTGCCATCCCTGCCCAGATGGGAGAAGCGTACAGCATGATGGGGCGAAGAATGGCTTTATATAATAGAACCTTGTGCCTTAAGGTATCCGACTACGTTCGGAACCGTGCTTTTGCAAAAGCTTGTAAATGGATAATGTTTAGTGTCACTTAGATTAGAATACATGCATAATATTGTTTTAAGGACATTATGACAAAAAAAAATTATTTAAATACAATATTTTGGCAAAAAATTAACTTAGAATAACCATTTTCCAAATGTTCTTTTGTAAAAAATGCTTCTATTGTATTAATATTTTGCCTGTATTCAGCTCAGACCTCTGTACAGAGGCTCAACTAGAAATTTTGAAATGCATAACTTGGAAGTCGGTTTATCCATGTTTTACGAAAACAGAAGGGAGAAATTTTAAGAAAATACGCCGATAATTATTTCAAATGGTTGTAACTCTGAAAATAATTTGAATTTTTCAAAAATCACATAGTTGAGCCTCTGTACAGAGGTCTGAGCTATATACAGGCAAAATATTAATACAATAGAATCATTTTTTACAAAAGGAGAACATTTGGAAAAAGGTTATTCTAAGTTAATTTTTTGCCAAAATATTGTATTTAAATAATTTTTTTTTATCATAATGTCTTTAAAACAATTTTATACATGTATTCTAATCTAAGTGACACTAAATAACATGAAAATTATACATGTATGCGCTTTTTTAAAATCATGGTTCCGAACGTAGTCGGATACCTTAATGCGAGCTTGCTCTTGGGAGAAATCAAGCGATTTAGAGTACTTCTCATTCCACACACACACACACACACACAGCCGCCTTTTGGTACTCATTTAATTGAAAGGTGGCATCCGGTCGAATTGGTGTGTGAGTCACGCACATTTATTTGCTTCGTACTTCCCTTTTGTAAGAATATTTGACGATGTATGCGATAAATAGTCTTCTTTTAATGGTCCCAGACGAGGCCTACTTTTGCATAGGGGCCCCAAGACGTCCCTGGCTTTCAGGTTAATTGGGAATTTTTCCATACCTTCAGTCAGTCTCGACCTGGGGCCAACTGACCTTTTCTGAGGGCACCTTTGCATTAAGAAATTCATTTATTAGAGAACAATGGACTAAAACTTAAGCGGGAAATTATATCAATCAAGCTATCAAATATACCAATTTTGCTATCGATTTGCTTTTTTTTTAAACAGTAGAATGTAAGTTAGAGGCTTGGTCATAGATGAAAGGAAATAGAAGTTATCCCATAACTCAGGAAAAAAGGCTTAAAAATAAATATTTTTATGTGTATGTGTGATCGAAAAGTTAATATTAAAATAAAAGCCAAAAAATGAGTTATAATAATGTGAAATATTCCCCCGTGGGTGATACCTCACTCCTAAGTTAACTTCGTGATCCAGAGGTGTGGTATTGAATGAAGAACCAGGCGTTGTCATGATCTTAAAATGTCTTTATTAAGATCTTAACTTAAAAACTAACAATGATAATATTTATATTATAACTTATAGCGGATCTGAGGTGAGAAAACACACAATACGTATTACCAAATACGCGCGATCTTAACCACTATATTTAACTTTCCCTTCTATTCCTAATATCTGTTTCTATCACAGTTACTAATGGATACTAGAATTATCATACCTTAATCTCTTGTTTAATCGCACAATCCTCAATATCTTCAGATTAACTCGCGTGGAATTGAATCCGCCATGAGTTGATCGTTCTGTCACGGATAGCTTCACACACGACGGCTTTCTTCTCTTCCTTCAGTTCACGCGCTTAAACCAGACTAGCATAATCACTTCCCTATAGGTCATCCGCTTACGTTGAACTTCTGCCATTTAAAAGGTTTCTAATTTGCATGTTCACGTTTCGCTTCTGAATTTGATTGGAAAGAATTTGCCTTTTTCGGCCCCAAAGAACCCAAAAGGAGATTTTAGTAGAAAACGCGATGAACCCGTCACAATATTAGGTTGGGGAAAAAGAAATCCATTATTTTTTCGGTAGATGGCTGTAGTGTTGATATCTCGTGAAATATCGATCAAACAATTTCAAATTTATGCTCGTTGTCAAGGTGACATTTCCCACTAAAAAAATTCGTTTGCTGTTTTTTGTTTGGTTCATTCAGTTGTGAGTTACAGGGTGTTAAAAATAGGTCAACAAATAGAAAATTCGTAGATTTAGAGTTTTTCTTTGATAAAGGCGAAAATGCAAGCCAGGTGGCTGAAATTGTGAATGGTGTTTATGGTGCCGATACTGTAACAATTTTGGTTTCGTCGATTCCGTTCGGGTATTTTTGATGTTAAAGATGCACCTCGCACAGGCAGGCCCGTCATCGAAAATTTCAATGAAATCACAGAAATAATCGAAGTTGACCGGCACGTTAGTAGTCGTAGTATCGCCCAGGTTCAATAGATCGACCATAAAACAGTTTTAAACCATTTGCGCAGAATTGGATTCAAAAAGGAGCTCGATGTTTGGAAGCTACACCCGTTAACACCGAAAAACATGATGGATCGAATTTTCATCTGCGAAGCCTTGGCCAAACGGAATGAAATTGACCCATTTCTTAAACGGATGGTGACTGGGGAAAAGAAAGGGGTCAAATAAGATAATATTGTGCGAAAACGATTGTGGTCAAAGCGCGGTGGAGCAGCTCAAACCATGACTAATGGACAGGAAGGTTCTACTGTGTATTTGGTGGGACTAGAAAGGCTTCTGTTGGCCAAACACTAAATTCAGATCTCTACTGTCAACAACTGGACCGTTTGAAGCTAGCAATTGACCAGAAACGGCCAGAATTGGCCAACAAAAGAGGTGTAGTTTTCCATCAGGACAACACCAGGCCACACACGTCTGTAGTGACTCGCCAGAAACTTTGCGAGCTTGGTTGGGAAGTTTTAATGCATCCACCATATAGTCCGAACCTGGCACCAAGTGATTACCACCTTTTTCTTGCATTACAAACTTCCTGAGTGATAAGAAATTGGGATCAAGAGAGAAGAGTGTGAAAATCGATTACTAGTTTTTCGCCAGTAAGAACCAAGACTTCTTTGAGTAAGGCATTATGAATCTACCTTTAAAATGGCAACAAATTATACAGCAAAAAGGTGCATATTTGATCCAAAACATGTTAAATAAAATCTTGAATTTCATGCAAAAATATAATGGATTTCTCTTTCCCCGACCTAATATTTTGATCAATTTTGCTTTATTCAATGTTTCGTTGGTCTTAAACTGCGTTTTCCCCATGTTGCGGCCCGTGTGAAATACCTGTCTGTGTATGCCGCCCGGCAGGAAAAAAGGTTGAGTACCACTGGTCTAGACTGATCTTTGGTACTGGAAAAGAACATATTTAAGTAAAAAAAAAAGTATTATAAATGTGGTAATTGGCAGTACATGTTTTACCAACTTTGAAAAATGCAAACATTTCAATACACAGGATCGATCTAACGATGTGAGAAAAGCCACTTCATCTGAATCATTACAAAATCATGTTTCATACTAATTTATGCCTTTAAATTTATTCATTAACATATTTACATTTGTTCTACGCTCTTTTCTAATACCTCATTGTCTTTTTATATGCTTTAGACACTTCTCATTGCTTATCTTCATCTTATTTGAGATTAAATAACAGTATGTTCAGTTTTAAATTTTAGTCTTTTGTGTCTCTAGAGACACAATTGGCAAATAAACTTACCAACAAAAAATTGTAGTAATAATGATCTGCAAATGCCATAGTACCCTCTATAGAACTGATAGGAAAAAGCTATGGAAGACAAAGTAAATTTTAAAAGGAGTTTTTTAAAGTCATCTTTAATGGGTTAAGGATAAAATATTACAATATATTCTACATCTACATATTTCAATGTCAAATTCAGTAGTATATTTGATATTCTTGAAATACAATTTGTTGCTTTAGCTGGGAGTTCCCAAAAAGAACAATGTAGAACCCATTGGGGGTTAATTGAAAAATTCTATGGTATTCAAGGAGGCAATGACAATTTTTTCCATTTTAAAATTTTACTTAATTTTTAACTGTTAGATAATAATATCCGTTTTAATAAAAATAAGATATATAGATTTGCATAGCAGAATAACATTATATTTAAAAAAAATCTTACATCCAAATTTTTTTTTTCTAATTTTCTGTTCATATACTTAGTTAAAATATTATAATTAAGTTTTTGTGTGCAATTATTAGAATTGACATCATATTATATGCTGTATATTATAGATTAGCCTAGTGGCTGAGTGGTAATATATCACAGTTCCATGCCCCAGGTACAGGGTTCAAACCCCAGGCTGAGCAAGATCGACTCAGCCTTTCATCCCTTCAGTGGGTCCATAAATGAGTACCAAGCTTGCTTGGAAACTAAACACTGGGAGTTTCTCATCAGAGTGACCACCTAACTAGAACATCTGCTAATGCACCTCAGTGCCAAAGGTCATGAAAACTGAGATGAGCACAACCGGCCTTGGCCCTCATGGGCTGTTATGCCACTGAGTTTAGTTTTATATTATAGATTAAAATATAAGGGGTCTATGAAAAAATTTAGTTTTTAAAAGGGAGTAGATGTTGGAAAAATTTTAGGAACCCCCCCTTTTGGATTAAAAATTTAATATAGCACTGTAATCTCATAGATCATTATTGTATTGGAATCAGTAGAGTTCAAATCAAGAGAAATAATAGAGAAAGTAAATTCTGAGCAAAAAGAAACTTTATTTCTTCATACAACAGGTACAAACAGTGTAGCAAAACATACAGTGGTGTTTACTATCTCGTATAAATTTGCCTTAAAATTACAACATAGAATGTAACAGGAACACTAAGAAATCAATGCACTAAATGAATGAGTAGAATTATTTACAGTGATGAGATGAATTAGATCACAGGTTTCCATTCTTTCTAGTCTAATAGAAATCAATCAATGAATAAAAATTTATAGATAATCACACACGAATGTTTCGTAAATACACTTTGTACAATGTTGTTGGTACAAGATCATTATAAATTTTTCTACATGAAAAAAAATTATTTATAATTATGAATTCATTAAAATTATATGAAGAACCACTTCTGTCATAAAATATATTTTGTCATATTATCTCATATTTCTTTATACATAAAATCAATGAAGCTGCATTTAAGTACAATTCAAATTTTTAAGTTTTCTTATGCAAATGCTTTGAATAGTTTCATAAACATTTAGTAAGGTTACGAATAGTAGTGAAAAAAAAACCCCACTGATGTAAAGATTTATAATAATATATTTAAAAACTTGATAACACCTTGATTTAAGGTTAGCATACTAACTGCTGTCAAAACTGGCAAGATAAACCTGGATGAGAACAGGTTCACCACCTGATGGCCCTGAATTCTTTTCAGCATCAATACAAAAAAATAAATTTTGTATCAACATTATCTTAAATTCTTATATCATTATACAAATATCAATCAATATATACATTATACAAATGTTTTTTCTATAACTGAGTCTTCACAGGTTAAATTTCATAATTTACTTTTCTAATGCTGTATCACTTTCTTTTTAGCATAATAATAATAATACAGTATTGTTTAAACGTCATTTTAAAAAATGAAAACGATATTTTTTATTGGATTTTGATATACCGATTTTCTCACTTAAATGGAAATTTTATACATTGTAAATATTTCAAGAAATGAATTTAAAAAAGAAAAAATTAAACTCCTAATCAATACAATGAATGTTTCTCAAAGAATAAATATTGAAGTATACTACCTTCCTAATTTAATCCTGATCACATCTTACTAGCTTGCTAGTGATCTTGTCCTTACAACAATAAGAAAAATTATATAAATATACATAAACTCTTTTCTACTTTTATAAAGACAAGTAAATGAGTAATTTTACTTAAATAAAATATAATACTCATCACAAAATAATAAAATTTTGCACTGCAAAATTGCTTCAATACAAAGCCTCATGTGACTAATAAATAATAATAAAAATGGAAATTTTGTATTTTAATCAATAAAATACATCATACTAAAATACTGTGGAACCTTGAAATAATCACGAGTCTAATCATTTCTTTTTTACAAAATATGTCACCATGAATTGTTCAGCAATGTTTCATTGAATATTCTGACAGAATGGCCTTGGAATGAAGACACTATGAGTAGAAAGTAAGTACACTGGTTTGATTTCCTCTTATCAAAAGGAAGGGCGGCATGTCTTTGGTGAGGGTTTCCAGCCAAGCCATGTACAATGCGGCAGAACACATGCTTTTTCTAGGCATTGGTAAAGTCCTATATGAAAAATCAAATCATATAACTATAAGTAAAAACCAGATAAAATTGGTTTAAATTGCAGAAATTTTGTTGAAAATAAGAATTCCAAGTAACATTTTTCAATCTCAAAATGCATGAAATTGCAGATGAATTTCAGTTGGTTCCACAGCAAATTAGTTTACTTCAAATAACATACTTCAAATTCACACATTATTATAAATGAATAATGTTTGCTAAAAACAATAATAATCTATATTTAAGAAGTACCTTCATACAAAAAAAATATTTTTAAATATTTCTGCAAAATACATAAATTTATGTATGTATGTATGTATATAATAGCAATTTGTAAAAAATTAAAATTCTAACTAAGTTATAAAGTTTGAATAAACTTGATTTACACAAATGCATTAAAAATTACAGATAAGTAGAATGGTAAACGGAAAGGAGAAATAAATCTTGTTTAAATAAAAGCTTTTTTTGTCCTTTAAAAACGAATTAATTTAAAAAATTAATTTGCTAACCCATTTTATTTTTTTAAATTAACTTTTTATAAAACAAGTGCTTCTGTAATAGATGATAAAAAATAAAAGAAAGGATATAAGAGAGTACATGATAATGATCACATTTAACTAAAACAAATGTTTAAAAACCATTTGTAAGTTAAAGAGGGGAAAAAGTTGTGTATAAGACAAAACTTGCGAATAAAAATGGAAAAAAGTTAATTTTAATATCAATCACACACAAATATGCAAATATGATGAAAATACAGACTTTGAGATTTGATTTAATCATTTTTATGATGAAGAATATATTAAAGAGGATTACATGAAAGTAAATTTTGTTTCTCTTTTATCTTGTTAGTAGATGACATTTAATTATGAAAGATAAAAGTCATTTGCTGTTATAAATATAGAAAACAATATGCACTATATTTTATACCATTCCCTTTCAAAAATTGTATCAGATTGAAAAAAACACAGTGTTATTACCTTAAGCAGAGTAAAATACTTTTTGAAAAACTGATAATTAGTTAAATAGTTCAGAATACAAGAATAAAATATCTTTCAGAAATTATGGATTAAAAAATTTTAAAAAAACTTACATAGCAATGAGTGAGGAATGTTTAGAATACTTGTGAAGCAATTCTGACAGCCTGATATGGCGATTCGTCTAAAAATTATTGAAAAGCATTTTTTTAGAGATAATTTTTAAATTAAGGGGGAAAAAAATTACAGTTATTGAGAAGTCATACTTGTACTTAACATAGTGATGTAATTATATCATACGTATAACTACATAAGAAAGCACAAAAAATTTCAAAATTTACCAATATCACATAAAATGAATATCTAAAAAGTATTAAGATTTAATAGATTTAAGCATCTGTTTAAAAAAATCAGTCTGAAATATGAAAAATCACAACTTTACTTAACTTACTTCTTAATAACACACATTATTGTCTTTTTTAAATAAAATAAGTTAAAAACATTTCTCAAATATAATGACTGATTTTCATAAATTTTCAAAAGTTTTAAATTGAAAGTATTTATAATAAATAAAAGTTAAAGTAATAATAAGATTATTCAAATCATATTTTCTCTTTCTCTCTTTTATAAAAAGAATCTAGATAAATTCAAAAACCAGGATATAATCTTTTTACTGACTGCCACACACACGTCAGCAAAAATGCTTTCAGTTTAGAAAGATGAATTTTTCCTTTTTACTTTCTTAAAACCAGATTAAGGTCAACACAGAACATAAAATATGGATAAATTAAAGTTTTTCAATATAACAATAGTTAAATCAAGTGAAACACAAAGTGTTAGAAATAAGTTTTTGCACTTATCACAAGAGTTTGATCACATGTTTTGTACTTATCATAGTTGTTCGAATTATCAAAATGAAAAAAAATTAAAAATCAAATCTTTCTCACAGACACAGTTAATATCATAAAATATAAAAATTTATTAATGATAGTTTTATCAAAAAGCATTTAAGTTGAAAAACTAAAAACAAAGTAATAATGGAAAATAGGATTTTTTAAATGAGAATTTTGAAATAATTTTGTAAGTAATATACACTCATTGCCATAAAAATTTGTGCACCAAGAAATAATTATGGGATTGTAACCAAACTTGGCATGAAGGTACATGTCGCGCAAATATGCAAACGATTGGAAATACAGTGTGATAGTGCATTGTGTAATGCCACCAGAGGGCATTGAACTTTGTTCTCCTTGGAATATAAAACAGGTAAGCAGAGCTAGTTTGAGCAGCTGTCAGAGTTCGAGAGGGGAAGAATCATTGGGATGATGGAAGATGGGTAGTCAGATTGGCGAGTAGTTCATCAAGTAGGCCATTCTGATTTTAATGTGAGAAGGTATTGGTACCAGTGGACAGAAGAGACATTATTTACACAGTGACCAGGCTCAGGATACCCTTGACAGACCAGCCGTCAAGAAGACCGGCACATTATATGACATGCAAGCCTAGAGCCAATTGCCTCATTGGCCACTGTCCAGACACAGGCAGCACCTTCACTAGGGGCCCCTGTGTCTTCCCAAACCCTCACAAGGCACCTGGCTGATGGCCTTCAGCCAGGTGGACATCTAGTATGTGGTACCCATTATGTGTGCCGCCAATGACACCCACCCACTGACAACTCTGTTTGGAGTGTGGTATCACACATGATGGGATTGGATTGCAATGGAATGGAACCAGGTCGTCTTCAGCGACGAATCTAGATTCAATTTGAGCAGTGATGACAATTGTGTGTAGAGGCTCTGTGGTGAACACCTCAATCCTGCCTTCGCTTTACAGCAACACAATGCTCCCACAGCTGGTGTGATGGTACGGGGGTGCCATTGCTTATCATACACAGTCACCCCTAATATTGATCCATGGCACAATGACAGCCTATCGGTACGTCCATAACATCCATCAGTCACACATGTTGCCACTCATGGCAGGGCTCCCAGGGACTATTTTTCAACAAGACAATGCTCGGCCACACACAGCAAGGATGTCACACGACTGCCACTGACACATTACCTGGCACAAGCCTTCCCTGGTCTGCTCAATCCCCAGATTTGTCACCAATCGAGCATATCTGGGATAATTTGGGATGGCAAGTTGGACAGCCTACAAGTTTGCTCAAATGAGAGGCACATTTACAACAGTGGAATGAGATGTCTCAGGACATCATACGGAACTTGTATGCCTCAAATGCCCGCTCATATTGCATTGTGCATTCATGCTATAGGGGGTAAGCATGAATAAAAGCTATAGGGGGTAAGCAAGAGTACTAAAACTTCTGTTCATTTGTACTTCTTTATGCAGTAAATAATCCTTTTTCTTTGATTTTCTAATCACTTGCTTATATCAAAGTAGTATTTACATATGTAAAATTTCGTTTCATTTTGACAATTATTTCCTGGTGTGAAAATTTTTTATGGAAATGAGTGTAAAAGCATAAATTGAAATAAATTTTTCATAACTTAAAGAGCTATTTGCCTTAAACACATTGCAAAAGCCTGAAGTAAAACTTATTGTATGAAGTCAGACAATTTAAAGAGGGAAATGAAAGTAACTTACATCTTTAATCGAATATTTAAAAAAATATTCAATACAGTAACACCCTGAATTATGCGATAGATGGGACTGAGAGAAAACCCTGTAAGTAGGGGTATAATTTTGCATATAAATACATTTTTATTACTTTTAGTTGTGGCCAGAGACAAGAGAAAATAATAATTTTTTAAAAATGTGTTAAATAAAATCTTAGATAACACAAATATAAAATCGCAAACTGATATTTTGATGTGGAAAGTTTCATAAAATCTAACAAAGTAGTATGCAAGCTCTAAGATATTTTTTTTCCTCCCACAAAATTTCCTAGTAGTATACTCATAATTTTTTTTATTTCTTTTAAAAAATTATGCTCTTCATTGCAGTCTATATTTACTAAATTTGTAACCTTTTTTCAATTAAACTGAAGCCTTCTGTTGAATTCCCAACTACCATTTGACCTTCTGAATGAACTGGGTCTAAAGACTCAAGTTCTTCAATGTCTTGCTTCTGCTTAGGCATTTCTATGAGCTCAACAATTGTCAGCTCCTGACTATAAGTTCTTGAGTGTCATCACTATCTATTTCTTAATTTATTTGATTGACAAGATTGACAACTTCTTCAATCACATTACCAATTTCACCATGCTCTGGCATCAATTCTGCCAGAGTTTCAGTGATGAAGAAAAAAAGGACAGAGTTTTTTCCAGATGCCCTTTAAAGTTTTTTGTGAAAATTCATTTGAAAACTGTCTGATGATTTCATTTGGATGACAACATTATTTCAAATCTGAGTACATATAATGCATATAACAAAAATGATATAACAACTATCTCATGTAAAAACAAACTCACACTTAATAGATAAGAAATAAAAAACAAAATAAATTATTATGGCAAAGTGTCAATTCTGTGCGATGTATCTGAACATGTACAATAGCTAAACAGGAAGTGGGGAGTGAGAAATTGAGTTGTGTAGCTCTCAAACAAAAGATGAATAGATAAAATTTGAAAATCATGTAGCTTTGGGGTTGCCCAACTTGGAGTAGCATAATTTGAGGTATTACTGTACTTACAATTCTTCAAATATGAAATGAAAACTATAAGTTTTGCTACTTGGGGAAGGGGGAGGGGAGAAGAGGGAACAGACACATATGAAAAATTTATTTCATACTAAAAACAAATTTAATAGCTTATAAATATTAATTATGTTAGTAATTAATTGGTCAATTTGTGTAATTCTAAAAGTATAGCACTATACCTTATCTTTTAATGCATAAAGTTCAGATTCTGAGATGAAAAATCTGCTATCATTTCCATCACCTTGCCATTTTGTGATCAGTGCTTCAAACTCTTTTTTGCTAAATTAAATATACAAATATACATTTATATATCTGTTTATTGATTAAAAAAAAGGGGGAAATGAAGAAAAATAAATAATAATCATAATATAACACAATCTGGTGAAATTCATTACCTTGATTCTTCAGGTGGTTTAACAATGTCAGGTATAACTGTTACATCTGAATAATCAATTCTAAATTTATTGAGTAAAGCCACCATACTACAAAGGGGAAAAAAATTCATAAATAAATATATTAAAACAACTTTTTAACTTAATATTAGAAAAAAAAATGCATTACATAAATCTAATGCAAACAAAATTCACCTGGGTTGTGACAAAACATTGAAAGCAATTAAATATACTCAAAAGATTAAAAAAAGAAAAAAAAAAGGTATAAATATGTGAGAAAACTAAAAAATTAATCACAAATTTCAAATAATTATAGACTAGGATTTGTAGCATTAATCTCAAAATGTATTTAAAGTAATTTATGTATAATTAGTTTGATTAATTAACTGTTCCTTAATATTATACTCAAGCAAAATGAAGAATACTGGTGACAGACCTTTTTGGCACCTCACTCTCAAAACTTCCACAACAGTTAACTCTTTGGACCTTGGTAGATTAACATGCCTCAGCTATTCAACATGACAAATCTTTAGCAGCGCCAAGACTAGAATCCATGGCATTGCAGAAAAAACACCAGTTGTGAGTCTGTATCCATAACTATTTGTCTACAGCAGCCTATATACACAATCATGCTTCTTAATAAAAAAATCTGCTTAAAATCAAAGAACTTGAATTGAAAGACATGGAAGACCAAAGAACTTGGTTGAATTGAATTATTTTACATTTGTAATCAGTTTGAAAAAGCAAAAACTTATAACATTGGGAAAAACCTGCATGGTGTGTTGAAAGGATGGGAGTACATTGTGTACAAACATGAAAGTAATATTTCAAAACACATTTTAACAATATTGTTCTAATCCTTTTATTTTTCTACTACATTCTTTTGGCATTGTTATCCTAAGCCTGATTTGAATAAGCATACAATTATAAATAGCTCTTGCTTTGCAGAATCCTGTTGAATGTAAAATGTATTCCCTCACAATTTTCGCAATCCAGAAAGTTGTTCATGAGATAGTCAAGAGGAAATATATTGAAATATATACTTTAATCAGAACACAATAATTTGAAAAATCATGACAAAGTGATGCTATGAATTCTCCAGAAGTGATGCTGATACATGATGAATAAAATAATCCAAAGGGTCCTGTGGTCTCAGATCATATAAAGAAGCAAGTAACATAAATTAGTGCCTTACACAAAAACATTACATTAGATTAATCTGGAAATTACTTTATGAAGTTGCTATTGTATGGAACTAGTGCAGAAAATGAGTGAAATTTGTTCATTCAAAACGGTGAAGGACAAATAAAAATTGAATTTAAAATATGTAGCCAGTAGAGAGTAAGAGTGGTATTAACATTACACAGTAAAACTACACAAGAGCTATTGGCATCAGCCCTCTTAATTTGGAATCATGGTCATGTGACGAGGATGACACATGAGCTGGCACCTCATTGCACCAATGGGAGGATGTTTGAACCTCCACATATTTAATGTGCAACAACCTCCCCTATACAGTGGGTTTTCAGTGGCACAAGGCTCAAATTCATGAAATGCCAGCCAGGAGTCCTTGACTTTGACCCTTTGGCTGCCATGGCCAAGTGCTGGCAGTAAAATGATGTGATTAGCAGAAAAGAAAGCAATAGCTCACTTTAAATGCTAGCTTGGACTATAGTGGTAATCATGGAAATAAGAAGATATTAAATTCTATACATTGAGATTGGATAGTTTGATTTTTATTCAAAATATTTATCTCAAAGATACATTGAATAAAAAAAAAATCCCAGTTTTGTCTTTACATTTTGGACAAGTTTAATAATCTATTAGTAAAAAAAAAAGTTAAATGAATAAGACAGAATGTGGCACTCTTCATAAACTTACTTCCTTTGTTCTCTGTCTAATTCATCTTTTTTATTAGCAAGAGCAAAAATTCTTAACTTGCACCCACTCCACTGAGATCGAGTGGATAAGATGTGTGGAATCAACATGGTAAGACCTGCAAAATTATAAAAATATATTTAAAGAAAGTTTTAAAAAATTAACGAGAGAAGTTATTTTTTAAATTGGTGTACATTATTCAGGTTTTCGTTGCAGTAAGTCTGAATGATACTACTCGGATTTAAATATGAACTTTGTACTCCGATGAAAAAAAAAGAAAACTTTTAAAAGTAAAGTAATTAGACACACAGTAAATACAAGTCTTTCAAAATGAAATTAAAATTCTGAAAAAATTCATTAAAATGTTTAGCTTAATATTCATATTTATTTATTTATAGTACACCGGCTGGGTAGTGTAGTTGCTTTGGCACTGCGCTTGTATGCCCAAGGTTATGGTTTTGACTCCAGCCCAAGGCAGTAGATTTTCATGATGCAAAAAAGTAATAGCATCCATGTCGTATAATTATATGCCATGTTAAAGATCCCAAGAGTGCCTGTTTGGCAAAATTAAATTCCTAGTATGATTTTTACATTGCCAAAGCTCAGGGGCTTCTCTCTTCAGAGGAAAATGGGCATCAAAATTCATTGTGGCTACCTATATGGTACCACTCTAAAAAGAGATACCAGCTCCTGGAGAAAGTACAGAGTCTGCAATGGTAAAATATCAGTCCGCAGCCCTATTTGAAAAAAAAAGTTTTAGTTTTCCACAAATTTGTTGATAAGCTGATTTTTTACCATTCATAATTTTTATAAATCTTTAATGTTAATTTAAGCAAAGTATTGAGTACATTATGCTAATTTGTCCATCTTTCACAATTTTTATCATATACAGCCTTACAAATATTAAATACAGTCAAACCTCTTTTTAATGAAGTTGCAAAATCCCCCAAAAAGTTCGTTATGTGAAAAATTTGTAACAGATTTGTCTTTCAATACACTTTATATACTTGGCTCCAAGTATAAGTTTGTAAAATACAGGTTTATAAAATGGAGGTTCCAATGTAATTTCAAACAAACATATTTAAAAAT
Organism: Trichonephila inaurata madagascariensis; assembly: GCA_019973955.1. NCBI lineage: Eukaryota > Metazoa > Arthropoda > Arachnida > Araneae > Nephilidae > Trichonephila > Trichonephila inaurata. Next base: position 21,073 of record BMAV01013304.1, read on the forward strand.
TCTCATGTTCATTACATATTAAACAGTATTTCTATTACCTCCATCATCATAAAGCCACCACACATCAATGAATCCCTTCTTTTGTCTCCTTTGGAACTGCGTAGCAGAGAGCTTTATATCATCAGGAATGGATGGAATAATGACTCTGCCCCCAACATCTCCATTATCTGGAGTTCCTGTAAATGCCAAATTGATCTGTCCATGAGGATCCTGACTTACGGTGCCATTCATAGAGCGCACTGTTGTAGGAGAAGAGGGAGGGGAGCTTTCTCTCGAACTGTCCAAGTGACACGATGCAACAGAGACTGAAAGAAATATAATTTAATATACATGACTGGTCATTATTGAATAACAAAAACTTATCTGTGAGGTTTTACAACAGTTTCAAAATGTAATTAATGCATGAAATAAAATTAATTATAAAAAATCCTTCTATTAATGATTTTACCTTTTCTCAATTTTGGAAAACAGTAACCTGATTTCAACAACATTAATTTAAAATGACATGGAAAAATTCACATACACAAAAAAAAATCTTTAATTTAACCATTAATACAATTTTTTTGCTGGTAACTAACAATTTTTGTGTACAAAATACAACAAAAGGCAACAATGTAATTTTTAAAGACAAATTTATTAAAGGATTTTAAACTGCTATTGGCCGTGGGTAGCCTAGTGGTTAGAGCATCGGACCGGAAGGTCTGGGTTCGATATGCCCGTACCACCAAATACCCTCCGAGTACACATGGAGTAGGTGCTCGTTAAATCAGTGGGTCCGAAAGTCTTGTGGGCTGAATCACGAGTGCAGGGAACTGGAGAAAATTTCCCTCCACTTCAGTTCCATGCCTAAATTGCGGAGGCAGAGATAGATGGTGGGGGCCATCTATCGTAATGTTCTATCGTCCCTTCGGAAATTTAATGGAGCTAAATCGTACTGTCCCCTGTATGGTGATCAAGGCTAAGGCCAACAACAGGCGTACATTTAGCCCATTGCCACGATGAATTTTGTGGGCTTCGATCTGACTATGTCAGACAGGTGGCATGAGCAACAACAACAACAAACTGCTATTCTTGCAATAATTGATTGACACACGTGAAATTTGATTTATAAATACATCAAATTATGTGTAACAAAAGAAAGTATGGGGTTTCTGCTAACATGATTGATACTCATAAAATACTGATTTTTATGAATGCTTAATGAAAATTTCTAGAAAAATGTATAGAATCTAAAAAAATAAGTAATGTCTTGATTAAAAAAATGCAAACCAACTTTATTACATGCACTAATAGCAATAAATAAAAATGTATCAAAGCATTTGGTGTAATAGGGAAGAAAAGTCTTAGCATTTTAAATGAAGATAATCTAGTTATTTTTTCTTTCTGAGATAAACTAATTTAAAGTTTTTATTTGTCCTTGGGATAGAAATAAGAATGAACCGAATTGTTATCATAACTTTGGAGTTTTTTAAATTAGAGCTTTCAAATTTGAGATTATAGAAAATTACATAAAGAATAACCTAGGCTGAAAAAAATTTATTTGAATTTTTGACCAAATTTTGTCGATTGAATTGTACTGTGTCCCCTTAACCCGCGATCACTCGCGCGGGGTGTTCTGTACACCCCAGCAACAAGAAAAGCCTCCTACAATTCTAAAAATAATGCGCAGAGCCACGATTTTTTCTGTAGCTGCCCATTTTAGGTCATTGAACCTTCAGACCTGATGTAATCAATCTCGCTAGAACGATTGGAATGTAACGACCTTCAAAAGTTTATTTGGGGTGCTGAGAACACCCCGCGAGGGATTGAGTTATATTTTCGTACTCGAAGCATCTACGGAAAAGTAAGTTTTACTCTTTCCGCTTACATTTTTTTTTCAAATATATTAATATGCATGAATATTTTATTTAAAATTTCAATAAATGTTGTATAAAAATAATATAATTCTATAAAATAATTGTAAAATACAATTTTTTTAAAAAAAATTTCAAAACATTTTCTAGAAATTATGACAAAAACTCCATGGGAAAGGGAGAAATAGCGACTTTGTCGTCTATTAGATACTGTATCAACAGATTGAAAAAATTAACTAAGTGAATTTGATGACTGCGTGAATTCGTAACCAAAGTTGGAGAGATGAAACTTGAAATCTCGTAAATTTTTATAATACAGGTGGTGTTGATACCACTGATGAAATGTGCCGTATATATTATGTATCGCGAATATGTAACCTTTGGCCATTGCGAATATTTTATCATCTACTTAATACCGCAGGAATTAATGCTTCCTTTGTCTATCATTCGGTTCTTCCTGAAAATAAATGAGACATTCAATATTATTAGAGGAGATTAGAATGGATCTTGTGCAGCCACAGTGGGATATGAGATCGGATTTCCCAAACCTTAACAAAACACTCAAAAGAAGCTTTACTGACACAGAATATATTAAAAAGAGCATTAGTCCCCCTAAAATGGGGTGTTGCACTGCTTGTCCACGGGTAAAAGATGTAAAAATTATTTGTTTTCGTCTTCAATGTAAGAAAAATATATGCTTAAAGCATATGAATACAGTCTGCTCTGAATGTTTTAAAAATGATTTAAATATTATTTTTCTACTTTTTACTATCCTTATCATTAATTATAAAGTATATTTATTACTGGTAATACGTTTTACTTGTGGTTTATGAAAAAATATAAAATTGTGTACTTTAAAATGAACATTTTGTAGGTTTAGTTTAAATTAATGCTAGTCTCATTTGAATGCAACAAATTTAACAATTTTGTTTGTATAATACAAAAAACCTCTTATACTTCATAAATATATATCATAATTGACTTAAAAAAGTTTTCTTATTTAAATACACATGTTAAGAGTTTGGGGTGTTCTCTACATCCCGCGAGTAACGACGGTAGAAAAACAGGCGCGAGTGACCGTGGGTTAAGAAAAAAATCAATGTTGTGTTTATTTGATAATAAAAACATAATTTAAATTTAACTTAAGAAATTCTCAAGTTATACATTTAGTAAAAGAATAAAAAATTTAAAAAGATAATACATCAGGCTTACATTCTGATAATTCTGAGCATGATTTATTTCTCATCATGCCATCTTCATCATTAAAATCTGAAGACATTTTCATTCTTCTTTTCTTTTCTTTTTTAGACAACATTGCATATTCTTCAAGTTGAATGGAGTACTTTGAATAATCAATTCCTTCAGGAAGCCTCAAAATACCAATAGACATGTGCATATCTAAGGCATTGCTGTAAAAATGAGAAATCACATAAACAGACACCTTATTAAAAATAAATATCAGAGTAAATACATACTAATTCTAATAATTATTTAGAAAAGAATTTTTTTTAAAAAAATTTAAATATTCTTCCTTTTAATATACTGTGATACAATTATTTAATAAAATTATAAAAATGAAGCACATTTTTTAGGATAACCTGTAATATTTATTGGCCTATGTTGAAATTATTTAAAGCAATCTTGAGGGAAAAAGTTTCATTAAGATTGCAATTCAATTGGATTACAAGAACAACTAGTTTAAGAAAGGAAAAATGATTTTTGCTCTCTCTATCAAACCCACATTAAATATTCACAGTAAAATTAGATAAATTAAAAATCTATGGCATACAAAACTAATATTTTATAAGTCTATAAAAAACTTAATTTCTTTTAGTAAAATTTCTTTTTAATTCCTTAAAATTAGGAATTTTAAATATTCCCAATATAATATTACAAATTAGGTAATTACTCAGATTTAAAATTCTCAGCACAGTCTAATACTAGTTTTTTAAAACTATACTTTTAGAAATTTTAATGATTTGGACTAGTGGTATTCAATCTATGGGTTGCAACTAGGGACTGCAATATTGGACCAAAAGTTTGTGTGATACAGGTATTCAATATTTTTCAGATCTTAATACCGGTAGTAGAAATTTTAGAAAAAGAATGAAAACAGATGTTTGTTTTATTTTCCAGTTTTATTAGAGAATGTAAACATCACAAAAAATAATTTGCAATTTATAAATTATAACAGTATATAAAGAATCACAAGAAGTAAAGGAACATCTTATTTATTTAAATCACAAAAAAAGGTGTAAATATCACTATTCAGTCTGTGGTACTATTACAAATTTTTGAAATGTGATCTTAAAAAACATAAAGTATCAGCTGTACTGTTGTAAATTCTGGAACGTAATATTGTGCAAAAATTGCCAGCTGTCAAAAACACAGTTTCGGGCATCTACCCAAGTTGATGGTTAAAGTATAAATAATAAAACCAAACCAAAGTATTATCAACTAATTTTTTATGTTCTTTAAAATTATTTTTATTCATTATTATGGGTTATTATTTATGAGTATAAATATAATGAATCTGAAAAACATTTTGAACCCTAAAGTATGATATGCAAATACAATGTGAATAACAAACTCGCCAATTAAAAAAAATATCGAAATATTATGCACTTTCTTCACAACTATAGCTTTGTTTTCAGATACTAATGTCAGATTACAAATCCTGTGTGTGTGTAGTATCTCCCTGAGCTGTAATAGGCTAGTTTGGGGCCACTTCCTTGGATGATTCACATATTTTATCACTTTTGTTGATTGTACGATGCAACTTTATATTCCCAGTCTAGTTAATCTCGCCCATTAGAGGGACATAAAAACAAAAACGTATACTATTTTGCTATGTTAGCAATCCCTGAACATATAGTGGAGACAATTTAAAAAAAATCTAGTAAACACCAAAGAAACTGTATTTAAACTTGTGAATACCGGTATTACAAAATTGTACAAATAGTTCAAAATGCAAGTATTCAGTATCCCGTTATTGTAATCCCAAATGAGGTTGCAAAAAGTTATTTTAAATTCGCAAGATGGGAATGAAAAAAATTATAAATTAATTTAATTTAATACATATATACATCTTTAATGGTATTTTGGGGGTTTTAAAATGTGGAATGTCCGAAATAGTCATAATGTTAAAAAGCTAGAGTACACCGACTTGGATGACAATATTACTTTGTGAGGGTAATATTTTATTTAATAAATGAGTACTTTTCTGTTTTTAAAACACAAACTTACTGTATAACATTGAAGTATTCTTGAACTTCTTCATGAGGGCAGATTTCCCAGTTGTTTTTATACCCCATCAGAATCATATTGGGGCGTAATTTACCCATTCCTGCCACCTGAAAGACGAGATGACAATTTTTAAAATTAAAAGATGAAAAGAATTACTATACTTTAGACAAATACTTAGAAGAAAGAATTATAGTACCTGAATGAGTGATGAAACACCACGTGAAAAAGAAGTATCTTCAACTGCACTATAAAATGCTTTTATACCTCTATGGCGTAAGTATTTGTGCCCCAATTCAAGCATCCCTGATCTAGTTTTGTAATTTAAATGTTCCTAAAATTTACAGCAAAAACTCAATTTAGAAACTGACAAATATTTATTCTACTCATTTTACCTAATTATTTATGTAATTTCATTAAAAAATTTTTTTAAAAAGATAACACAATGTGATAAAGATATAAGAAAAAACAGTTTTTAAAAATCAATATTATCAAAATGATTCAAATAGATTTTTTAAACAAATGATAGAAAAATACATGTTTTAAATAATAATAATAATAAAAAAAGACAAAAGTTAAAATTTATGTAGACTCTACAGCCATGATAATTTATAGTTGAGTAAAAACATCTTATTATATAATTTACAAATAAATACATACTTTTGTAACAACATTTCCACATATAAGTAAACTCAGTTTTTTGGTAATGGTGTAACCAAAATCAATGAGAGGGGGACGATTGCTTGGATGGCCAGTAAGTACCAACAATTGAGGCCTGGAAGATCATAAACATTTATTAGCTTTTAGTGTCTTACATTACTTAACAACTCTCTCTATTCATTAGAATAAATTCCATACATGTGAAACTTCTACATTTAATATTTTATATAAAACATGTTTGAGACTGGAGCTATATTTAAAATTAAAATACCACAATATCCAGTTATTTGTATTTTTTCACATGAATTAAATATTTGAATAGGTTAATAATGTATATTGAGTGTGAGTTCATTAATATTGCACTATAAAGATGAAGCCTACTGGCAATGAACCTCAGTCAAGTGATGAGGTCACCCCCCTGAGCTGGCAACCCCTCTCCAAACTACTGTTTTATGCTAATGAGAGGAGATTGAGCCACAACAGATTTAACATGCATGAGCCCCTCTACACAGTGGGTTTTCAGTGGCACTAAGACTCAAATCCCTGACATGTAGGTCCAAAGTCTGTGACCATAACCACTGAGCTACCATGGGTACCAATAATGCATTGCATTTTAAATCTTTTCATTACAATCAATTCTTCATATATGAGCTAATTTAATGATATGAAGATCTAGGATACTACAAATTTTTAATTTAGTATTTTTAGAAAGTAAATAAAAATTTAAAAGGAATAATATTTTCCATAAGAAAGTTAAAATTTTTTCATCAATAATTTTTTTTGAGAGAGCTATGCATATACATGTCCTCAAATAAAAGCCTTTTTTTTAAAAAATTATACATGCATATACCTATAGTTTTTAACATGATCAGCAACTTCATTAAGTTTCATCACAGCATTTAAAGCCAGGGAATAAGTCTGAGCTTGAGTTGAAGAGCCCCAATTTACATCTAGGAGAAAAAATATTTTCATTAAAATGGGGGAAAAAAAAGAATTATTGAGATGTGCTTTAAAAATACAAATAATATAACTTCACAAGGAATAAAGTCATTGCAAATGTTATACATTTAACCTTGCACTATCAAAAGAAAGGTTCATTCAGAAAGAACTTTTGAGTAATATACAGCAAATGCATAAATATTTTTTTAAAAATAAGAATAAATACATCGCTTTTTGTATTATAACCAAAAGCAAACTGTAAAATAAAACATGAAAAAAAGTTACCTGGTTTTCTCTGATAAATACACAAGTAGAGCAATGATACCACAGCAAAGGTAATGAGAGAAGTGACCCAATTAATAATGAACATGACTAGAAGGCATAATACAGCTCCCATAAATCCCAACCACATACTATAATATCTAAAAGCTGGACGGAAACCTAAGGTAGAAGAAAAAAAAAGAAGTTTTTTTTTTTATAAATTTTAAAACTTACTCCTAACAAACACACATTTAAAACCATTTTATTCAGAAGGTGTACAAAATAGTTATAAACAAGAATGCATATTAAATAATGATTATAATCTTATTTTAGAATAACTACACTTATTTCCTACTGACATTCTTCATAGAAAATATTACAAGAACATTACGTCTTAAAAAGAGTTGTTCTATCAACAAGAATGTTGAATAACTTTTTTCATGAAAATAAAGCAATTCTTTCTACCAGCAATTTCTAAATTAATATACAAAAACTATTAAGTTGTACTCATCTTGAAATTAGCAATTTGACTTTTTGATGAGTTTTTCAAAAGAAAAATAGTTTAAAATAGCTATAATGTAATTCCTTAAATTTAAATTATTAGCCCCTTAACTGTTGTGGGTATATATAGGGGAGACCGGGGAATGAATGTCTTAATTTTTCTTTTTTTTTTACTGGCTCTCCTATTGGTCATTCTTTCAACAATAATATAGAGAAGCTGAAATTGCCATTTTTGTGTTAGTTATGAAGCGTTGATTGTTTTCCGCTACCACGATATAACTTTTATACAAGTGTAAATAAGCTCTGCTACAGATACAGGCAAGATATATCATTTCTCTTTAATATTTATGAGTAACTTAGTTTAAATACTACTTATTACCATGGATAAAAATCAATTAATTACCTTCCTTCAAAGCATTGAAACTGAATATTTTTAAACAGACAGTCCGGTGCAAGATGATGATTCAAAAGACGGGACAAGATGACAAACTCGGATGTTTCAGAATTTATTAAACTATGTTTTGTCCATTTTATTAAATCTTGTAAATGCTTGTTTGTCTGTCCACTCAACCTTGCATTTCTATCTCCTCTGGGGCTAAGGGGTGCATTGGATCGGGGAATGTGTTGTTTGAAAGGAGGCGAACAGTGAAAGACATTTTTGCCATCCGCTTAGCCTCCCCCCAATCCTAGCCCCCAAAAGAAAAACCCTATCAGGCTCAAAAAATGAAATACCTCAATATCTTCGATTCTAACAGTGCAATTCCTTCACGAACCAGTACCGTTGGATTGGGTTTTGCCTTGGCAACACTTTTCGAAGTTTCAAGTTACATCCGCTATGGTGGTAGTTTTTAAAATATATAAAAATAGTGGTAATCCTCAGACCATGGTAGGAGAAAACCAACATATAAACCTTCCAGAAGAACCAGAACTTATGGTAAATGCTGATTTTGATGCACCAAAGAAGCCTGTTAGTGTTTTTTATTTCAAACTATTGCCTAAAACTAAACAATATGAGAAAAAAAGAAAAAGCAAAAAAGTGAGCTCAAGCATTCTTATAAGCACACTCATCAAAGAAATGTTAGAACAAAGAGAAAAGCAAAAGGAAGAACAGAAAACACTTTAAGAAAACAGAGAAGAGAAACCCATGAAGCTAAAAAGGGAGTAAAAAAACTCAAACTAAGTTCCTGTACTCCTAAGTCTATAAAATCCAGGCCAAACAATCCAGTTGCATTAACATCAAAGGATGGTGTTATAAGATGTCCTGCTTGTGAAGAGGAATATTGTGACCCCCCAACAGAAGAATGGATCAAGTGCTGTAAATGCCAAGAGTGGTGGCATGAGGAATATTCCAATTATGAAAATGGCACTTTTATTTGTGACTATTGCTAGCGGCACAACTAAACACTTCAATATTACGTTACAATGCATTATGCTTAGTTTGATACTTTGTAAGATGTAAAAACACAGTTATAATTTGTTAAACCATGTAATATATTTAAAAGATAGAATATGTTCAACCTTATTCAGTGTTGTCATAATTCCCCCGAACTGGGGGAATATGACAACTTGTTACTATGAAAAAATAAAATTACCCTTTGTTTTTTTTATTTGAAAAATTAAATAGTAATATATTCAATACTACAAAGGACTACTCTAACACTCCATGCAAAATTAATTTTTTTTATCCTTAAAAATAAATTAATAAACAACAAAAATTGTTAACATGGTCATCTTGCCCCGGTCTCTCCTACATCTGTTCAAAAACTATCCGACCTTGAATTTTCCTGCGCACAGTATAGATTCTAAAATGACACCAGTGGGCACAGAGGGAGATGACAGCTTAATGCACGTGCTTAAATTTTTTCTCTTCGTACCAGTGTACCAGTTGTTTCCTGCAGGCAGCCGAGTGAAGTGCTGCTATACATGTTCATCAAATTTTCATCTTTCTCAAGTGCAGCAAATTTTTTGTCAAAAGCTTGGTGATTTTCTAAGTGAAACAATTTGTAAGATTTAACAAGTGTTGGGAGACGATATTATGGGGGTCACAAAAATTAAGAAGGGATTTAACCAATTCAATAGCGGACACACATCGGTAGAGAGTGACCAGCGCTCTGGAAGGACACAAACCACTCGAAATCCAGCTGTTGTTTAAAAAGTGGAAAATCTGATAATGAAGGATCATTGTTTAACCATAGGAGTAACAGATGAACAAGTTGAGATCAGTACAGGTTCTTCACATGTAATGTTGTGTGATCAAGAGCAACTGTCTTGCAGTCACACATGACCTACTATCAAAGCTAAACTTGGCTCCTTATGACTTCTGGCTGATCTTGAAAATAGAAATGCCATTCAACAGATCTAGTTTTCAGAGTACAGATGAGATAACGCAGAACGTGATGGCAGAGTTGAACTCCATTCCTAAAAAAGGCAGTGGAAGGAATACTGGGCTAAGTGTGTGAAGGTGCAAGGGGGTCTATTTTGAATTTGATTAAAATCTTAATCCCGTGAAGAAACTAAGATTTTTTTATGGCCAAGCGTTTGGCACTTTTTTAAACAGACCTTGTATAAGCCTTGCCCAGCTGGTGTGTTAACTGCCCCTGGTGTATATATAAGTCTTTTGAAGTACAAACCTTTGTATAGTACTGTTATAAGTAAAACTATTCTGAAGACTTTGGAATGCAACACAATGACCTAGGTATGTTTGTAAAGGATTTATTTATCTCAGAGAAATATTTAGTTATTTATGCCTCTTCTTTGCTTCTACACAGCATGACAACATGCACTATTTTTCTTCAGCAATTAAGGAGTTAAAGATGCAAGACTTAAAAGTGTAAACATTTAACCATTTTGATTGTTAAAAATCATACAAATGGATATATTTTATAACAAAATAAAATATTTCATCTGAAAAAAAAACATAATAGTTATTCAGAATTATAATATAGTACTTAGGAGTGTAGTACTTAGTGCAAGTTTGGATGAAAATAAATTATTTAAAGAGAAGTAGATTGCAGCACATTAAATCTGAAACAGTCTAAAATCCGTGTTAGCTTAGAAATTCTTAAAAATAGTTATGCTAATTAAAATGCATTCATTTATCATTTAACTATGGCAAAAAATTCAAAGGTTTTTGGTTTAATATCAAACAATCTTGGAATATGGTAGAAACATACATAAATGTTTTCAAATATCAACAAAAACTCAACCGATTGTCTGCTAGATATTCCCATTTACAGATGACAAAAATGCCATCACACATAATTTGTTTACTTAGTTAATGAATTCAATATTAATTAATATATCCATACAATAGAATAGTTCCTTTTATAAATTTCATGATGCCAGTGGTTCAATTTTGCAGGACAATTAACAGAACTAAAACTTTTAAAAATTCAATATATATATATGTACTTTTATTATAATACACACATACTGAGCTCAATAAGCATATCCCCTGTATATATGAAAATGAAATAATGCAAAAGCAGTGCTAACAAATAACAATCAAGATAATACACAAGCACACTTTCCACTTAGAATTTTTAATTAAGATAACTGCTTAGAAAACATGTAATTCCAATTATATTCCCAAATATAACAAATTAGAAGATTTGCAATGTCAAGTATCACACTGACACAGATACTTGTATTTGCTATTCTATTTTTTGAAACATTTAAATATTTTGAAATTTTTTTATGTGCCCACAATCATTTTTCAATTTATATACAAATTGAAAAAACATTGACAAAATGGTAACTAATCCTCGGATTACATACAAGTTCAAAAAAGTAAATAACTTACCAGGCGCTTTCACAAAAGTAGCATGGAAGCACGATAGATTAATCAAACAATATGCAGCAAGGAAAAAGTTTGAAATCAAAGGAGCAATGTGATTGAGATCCCCTGCAAAGAGATTCCTAACCATAAATAAAAAAAATAATGCAGGGAAAAAAGTACTAAATGGTAAAAATTTTAAAGTTAACACTAATTATATATAATAGTTGCATTGATTAAAAAATTGCATAAATAAGTAGTTGTACAGATCGATTTTGACATAATTACCTATTGCACAACATCCAAGAGCAACAACGAATGCAAGCAAATATCCTCTCCTTGGTTCATTGTTTTTTCCATAACCTTTGGCAAAGAAATGAATCCCAGGAAATAATTTATCTTTGCAAAGAGCCTGAAATTTTTAAATTCTTTGAAACTTTAAAAGAAACTAATTTAGTACTGAGGACAACACAGGCACTTGAAGGTTTAATTCAACACAAAACACCTAACAATGTAAAGAATATTTTTATATAAAGAAGCTCAACTTTCTTTTTAAAAATAACGTTTTTAAAATTGTGATAGTTAAAAAACTAATTTCATCAATATTAGTGTGGCGGTCTCCACCATGGGACTAACTTCCTGTTAGGAAACTAGTGACCTCTCAACAGTCATGGAGTTTTGTGTGGGAAGGTATCCAAGACTAGACACACTGACGCTTATGTTCTAAGGCAAGTCAACCTTTGTGTGACTTCCCTTTATCCAACCAACAGAGATGTGACCGGCGCAGTTCCCATTCCAATCTCCAGCTTCAAAGTCCACCACATGAGAGTGACTGGGACCAATAGCTGAATAGTAATCCCAGCTACATCCAACCAGAAGTAATTCTGTATCATGTGAGGCTTGGAAGGGTGTGATGCATTCAATCTTTAAAGAGACATGAAAGAGAGGGAAAAAAAAGCTTCACAGATGCTAGAGAGATTTCTATACAGGCTTCAATATTCTATATATGACATTCCAACAGACTCTCTACGATTGACTTCCAGATTCACTAGGATTCCATCAGACTTACAGTGACCTACCAATACTTATACCTACAAGCATCCCAATGTCATCTTAATGCAGCCTTTCACAGAAGTGATCCGTCCTTAACAATGCTGCACCAGAGCAGTGCTGTAGCATTGGCATTTTTTTCTTTCCTTTTTGTCTAATAAGCTCTCATTTTAAATATGAATGTTAAACAAAGTTTTTCAAAGTATAATGCTGTCTAATTTTTCATTTCTTTTCAATGCCTAAATAACATTTAAAATTTTTTTTCCTCGCAATATCCAGCATTTAAACGTTTTACGTAAAACGTAAACGTAAAAAAAAAAAAATATATATATATATAAATATGTGTGTGTGCATAAAAAATATATACACACTAATAAAACATTTTTAAAAAACATGTGAAGACCAAATATTCAAAAAAAAAATATATGTTTCAAGTAAAATTTTACTGAATCTATCCTGAAAAGAAATTGTTTTGTAATATTAATAAAGAAAATGACTTACTTGAAATATCTTTGGAGCACTCACTAGACTAGCTAAAGCAGAGGAAAGTGTAGCAGCAAATATTCCAGCATAAATTATAGGTGAAAAAGCCGATACCATTTCCATCACCTATCGGAAATCGAAACATAATGCATTAGAAATACGCACGTGCGAGGTATAAAATTTGTGAGATATATGACTTTTATTCAGAAATTAAGCAATCATACCAGACAGTAATTTGCTATACTAACAGTGATTAAATGACAACTTTGATGAGCTTTTACATTATACACACAACTAATGCAAACCTACTCTTTGTAAGAGACAAAAGTCCATGGGAAAAGACATCCAGAAGAAAAATTATTTCAATTTCAGATAAAATTATCTGCTCAATTTTCTTTTCCATTACATTTTTCCCGGAAAAATCCTCTTTACCCTCAGCTTAAGAAAAAGATGGTAATCCCTAAGAGCAAGGCTGGTGCTAATGGCCTTTTGTTTGAAAGCAGAGAACACAAAGTTTAATGTACTGGAAGCACAAGAATAAAATTTGGAAATTCTGAAGTTCATGAACAGAAATGGCAAAAGTTCAAATGTAGGAGATGATTAAATTGAGGTGAAGGAAGCTTCAAGTATATAACAGAACTGTTTTTTTTCTAATAAATACTGTGGTTTTTATTTTGCATTACTAAATGGTCATTGTTTTCTGGATGACCCTTGTACATGTGATGGCAATTGCCTTATATTTCATAATTTTCACACTCCACTTTTGTAAAATTTCATTTTGCTCTTTTAAAAAATTATCTGGATCACCAATTTATATTGATTCCTTTTCTTACATGAATTGTTTACTAGTTAAATTTTTGAAACTTCACTATTTGTTTACTAGTTAAATTTTTGAAACTTCACTATTTGATCAACTCAAAACTCCTGGAAACAACGGATCACTAACAAGGTTTGGTAAAATTACAAATGAATAATATCATTACCAAATTGTGCTATTTATAATAATGAAGACTAAGAACTCCCTACTTTGAACTAAACTTCATTACATTTAAAACAAAATACAATACAAGTATACCATAATAGCATACGACTATGTGCCAGTTATTTAAATGAATAAATATTTTAATTGTAATTTTTTATAAATTAAATATCTGTCATTGTTTGAACAAACACAACTTAAATGTATCAATTTGTAGATTTTTCATAAACATTTTAAAAATACAAGGGCTATTTTTTAAGTAAGGTCCATTGGTGCGTATATTTCCATAGTTTGCGCATGCGCTGCAACGAGTCTCTACGTCACACACCAGCATCTTTTGCAAACACACTTGTACCATTTCCAGCTTTGTAGCATTCGTGTAAGATTCACCGAGCGTCTTTAAAATGTTTAAGGTGATTGAATCGCCCACCAAGTATGAGATACATTCTGTTATCCATTTTTTGACTGCAAGAAACATGTTGGTTGCAGATATTCATCGTCAGATAACAGAAGTTATGGCACAGAAGCAATGAGTGACAGCAAAGTTTGAAAATGGGTCATGAAGTTTAAAGATGGGCGAACAAACATCCATGATAAAGAACGCTCAGGCCGGCCCTCTATAATCACTTATGATTTGATGTAAGCAGTTGAAACAAAAATTTGTGAGAACAGGAGATTCACGTTAACCACTCTTTCATTGGAATTTCCTGACGTTTCTCGGTTGGTGGTGTACAGAATTGTAACGGAAGACCTCAACTTTAAGAAATTGTGTTCTTGGTGGGTACCGACATGCTGTCAAAAGGTGTTTTACCCCTTCGTGATAACACAAGGCTTTACACTTCTTGAAGGACTCGGGAGTTAATCGAATCTTTCGGCTGGGAGGTTTTGGACCATGCACCATACAGCCCCGACCTTGCTCCGAGCGAGTTCCACCTTTTCCAGTACCTTAAACACAGTCTGGCAGGAAGCGTTTCAGTGAGAATGAAAAAGTGAAAGTGGCCTTGAACCCTTGGCTGTTCAAACAGGTGGCAGACTTCTTTGAAGAAGGTTTTCAAAACTTAATTCTAAGGTATGACAAGTGCATTAATAATCTCGGCAACTATGTAAAAAAATTGACGAAAGTATGTACAATCCTAAAATAAAGGTTTTTTTTAAACAAAATATTGTCATTATTTTTTTAAAAACAAACGGACCTTACTTAAAAAACAGTCCTCGTAATTAACTCCATGAGATGAATTATTTAGATGATTTCACATAATAATAAACAAAATACAATTTTCACACACCTGATAATCATTAAGGAGACCATACATGCATTTACCATCTTCTCCAAGAGTACAATTTGTTAACAAGTCCCAGGCCCTGTCTTTTACAAATGTGTCATTTCCATTGGAATCCAATAAGACTGTACTACCAGCAACCACAACAAAAAGGATGTATGACAGAGTGGTGATCAAAATAGCAAGAAGTGTTCCTTTTGGAATAGCAGTCTGAGGATCCTGTAACAACAAAATAAATAAATATTATAGTTGTTCTTACATATTTTGTAAATGCAGAGAAGTTTCTATGATTAATTATATATTTTTAAAAGCACGTTAAAATTTAAAATGAAAAAAAAACAACAACAAAAAACATACTATATACTTTAAAGAATACTAATATCTTAGTATTGACTTTCATGTATGCAGTGTTTTGAATTTTTTTGACAATGGCATGCGATATCCTTTGTAACTTGGTTACATTAAATGTTTTCTCATTTTATATCAAAGTCAAGTAACCAGTTGTACTTAAAGAAAGATACTTCACCCTATGAACTTTCATATTATGCAACACAAAGTCTTTGCACAAGATAGAATGAAGATTTCATCCTATTCTCAATAAAAACAAGCCTCTATGTCATCAAGTTACTAAACTCAGGTTTTTTATATATATAACAAAGGAACATTTCTTAGAAATTACTTCTTCATATAATATAAAGATTCTTTACTACAAGCTCTCTATCTTTATATCTCTCTTTTTATCTCTATTCAATTCAAATATAAAACATAATTTTCACACACACAAAAAAGCATAATATATTACTATATTATATTTTTGAGATTTTTTTATAAGACTCAATTGTTCTTATATATTTATCTGCACTTCAATATACATATTTACTGTCTACAAATGATTAGCCTATAACTCATATTTAAA
Source organism: Trichonephila inaurata madagascariensis (assembly GCA_019973955.1). Taxonomy (NCBI): domain Eukaryota; kingdom Metazoa; phylum Arthropoda; class Arachnida; order Araneae; family Nephilidae; genus Trichonephila; species Trichonephila inaurata. The sequence goes on from BMAV01013304.1 coordinate 37,013, forward strand.
ATAAAAAAAAATTTATTATAAAATGAAATTTTTTGCAATACTTTCTTTGAACCACTTTTATTTTTTTTTTTTTATATTTCTATAAACTTTGTATTGTTAAAGTTTTCCATTAAAAAAACAACAACAATAAATTCCTAAAATTTAATGCAATAGCCCATATTATAATCAGCTTTGACTTTTACTGAGAGAACAGAATAAATTTTATGACATGTATGACCATAAATGTATAAATTAATGACATTTAATCATACATTTAATACAACAGTAAGAGAAAAAGTCCACAAGTACAGACTATTTTGTAAGTACCATAAAATTCAGCGTGTATAACACAGTTTTTACACAAAAAATAAGATCAAAATTTACGGGTGCGCATTATACAAAAGCTATAAAAATGATACTTTAAAAACAAAAAAAGCAATTAGCATACAAAAATTAGACTTCTACATAACTATAAATACTGTTTATTTAAAAGAAATGACATGCCTTAAAGAGTTGTAGCTCTAACTATTTTTACAAAAGCCTGAGATAATACCTTGAATAAATTATTTCAAAAACATAAAAGCATTGCATACACACATTTTAAGTTTCTTCGTAAAAAAAGAGATGCATGTCAGTGGCGTACACAGCCCTCTCTTCCGCGCGCCCCCCTACATTCTAAAGAAACATGTAGACAGAAGTGGCAAAGTGCAATCTTTATGGTAAAAAATATAAATTTGTATGCCTGCAGGATTATGGTTTTCAATTTTGATAAAATAGGAAATGCTTACTTTCAGATCACCTGATATGTTTGCTCCAGCAAGAATTCCAGTAGCAGCTGGGAAAAATACAGCAAAAACAGAAAAGAAACCTTCCTCTCCCGTGAAATGAGGACCAAAGTTCTCAATAAAAACAGTCTCTGATAATAAATAACAAAAATTATATGATTAAAATTAAACAATGACTCCAACAAAAATTTTTGCTAATATTTCTTGTAATAATTATAAAATTTCTCATCATAAAAAACACAAATGTATCAAAAATTACCATAGATTCAATTACCATTATTCAATTTTTTTAAAAAAAAGTGGATTAGAAAAAATAATATTTAATAGTTTAAAAAATACAAAATTATAAGTAAAGTTACAAACAAAGGAATATATCCTTGATTTACATTTCACATTATTTTAAAGAAGAGTGTGTGTGTGTGTGATGAATGAGCCCCATTATATATGTAGGATGCCAATACAACTCCTCTGATGTAAAAATTAAAAAAGAAAATCAATAAAAATGCAAGAGGTTATGTTAATCTTTACAAAGAGATTAAATTAAACCTAAATGTTAATCTCATTATACTTTTTAAAAGTTTATAAGCAAATAAAGAATTACAACTGCTTTTTTAATATTATCTAGAGAAATTATCAAGTATTTGAATCAATTTGTATTTAAACAAATCAAAAGACAGTAATAATAATTCTAGAGCACAGAAGTATACACAAACTTCTTGTATGGAGAGAGGAGATACTCTAAGTCCTGTAGGTGAGATGCTATGAATATATCTATGCTAAAAATCTGTTGGTTTCTTTTTGGGAAGAGTAAGAATCCCTAAATTCCATCCTTTAGTGCACTACTTTTCTAGAGGATAGGGTTTAACATCACTGGCGTAGCTAGTCCTGAGTGGGCCCTGTATCAAAATTAACTTAACATTTTGAGGTTTTTCACTTATGCATTTCGGGGCCCTGTAGCTAGGGCCACCATATCTTTGATATGACAGTAGCTATGCCTCTGGCTTACGTATAACAGTAAAAAATAAAGAGCTTATAATGAACTATATTTTTAAAATTTTTATAATTACATTTGTTTAATTTGTTTATGCTTGTATCAAACTAGAGCAAAATATCGTTATCAAAATATACGTTTAGAATAGAAATATGAGTTTTCAGAACTTTTCGAAAGGATTTAACCAACATTTGAGCAATGTGGAAAAACATTAAGAGTTAGTATAGCAAATTCAAAGCTAATATATGAGGTACAGAATAATTCTAAATTTTTGGTAACATAAATCACTAAATTATAATTTCAGTATATGCATACATATATAATATGTAAAAAACATTTCATAAAAAAGTATTTAAGGGCTCAAAATACAGAAAACAGAGTTATTCCCCCACTCTTTACACTTACTGTTCCATCCCAAGTAACCTCTGGCCATTTGCTCCTCATTGGGACTGAATGCAGCTCCAGCTAGAAAATCAGCCATAGCAGCCAAAAGAATAAGTAGCAAAATAATTTGTGCCTATAAAAACAACATTGAAGAAATAGACTAAATATAATTTAATGTGATTCAAATATTTAATTTTTATCAGAATATTATTTGTGAACCAAAAAGAATTGTGTTCTCATATTATTTAAATACCAAATTTATGTTGCATGTTAATAAAAATAATCTTAGCTTCCAAAAATATTACAAATCAAAACAAAATTTAAAATAATTTTCACAAATTAAGCTTAATATAAAACATTAATAGTTTTATAAATTTTGCCATGTTTTTATTATTCTCATAAGGAAACAATTCATTGAAAATGTAGCTTCTTGTATTAGCAGATGTTAAAGAATCACATTTTTGTGTGTTCAAAAATCAAAAAATCATGAAATTTCCTCTTATTTACAATAAAATGATATAAATATTACATATATATACATAGAGAGAAAAAGTATGTAACAGAAATCTTACTTTGGTCTCCCATTCTGTTCCAACAATTGCGATGCCAAGAATGACAACAACAGTTATGCAACTTATTATTCGTACATCATTAATCCCATTGTCTAATAAAGGCATATCATTGGTCTGTAAATTTATTGAAAAAATAAACATTAAATAAAATATGTATTTTTTTAAAATTTAAAAGCATTACTTTAATTTAGATATGAGCTTTAATAACAGCTTTATAACACATACAAAACTGATAAAAGACAGAAGTTAGTCTGACAAAACTTTTAAATATAAGGATTTTATAAAAATACACACAACTTTATAAAAAATAATGACAAAAAAATTAATAGAACTTATACACTTAACAAAACAATCCTCATCGTAAAAAATAGTTACACATTATATTCTAACTATAATATATTTAATTGTTCGTAACCTCACAGACTCTGTAATAAAAAAATTAATGCACCAGAAGGAGTTGCCTGGTTATAACAAAATTTAATATGCAAAGACATTCAGACTGAACATGCAAATAATTAAAATTTAGTGTCCAATGAATGAATAGCAGAAGCTCCAGCCCATTGTAACTGCAAATTCTGCAGATATATATAAGAAGCAATTCTCAAGCTGACGGTCAAAATTTCTGTTGCATTTCAACTGCAATATCTTATCTCAGCCTAACAATGCCTCGATGAAGAATTCGTGCGAATTATGAGCAGACGTCAGTTTGAAAGAGATCATTTGATAGGATTGGAAGAAGCTAGTTGGATGAATCAAGGAATCCCTCAACATCTAGGTGAAAGTAATGCAACAGTTAGACGATTCTGGCAAGAGTGGGTCAACAAGGGCAAACATCTACATCAAAATGGCAGCAAGTGACTAAGGTCCATAACAGAGCAGCTGTCACAGCACAGTATATATTTGTCATAAACAACTATCCACTGTGTGACCCCCACACGTGTCCAACATGACCCTCCACAGATGACTCCTCCACTCCTGAGACAGCAGAATTTACACTTGTGCCAACCGTTATGCTACTTACCTCTCAAGCCTGTACACCGTTAAATATGATTGTAGGTGGTGGACTTGATCAGAATGAAACTGTGCTGATTGAGGATATTTACATACCACGACAATGTGAGGGATTTGAACTTAAGTGGATTTAACATGCATTAGTTCTTCTGCAAAATGAATAGCCGTCCAGACAGGATAGTGGTTAGTCATATTGATTGCCAAGTTGAGACTGAGTTTGAACCCCAGAAGGCATTGGTGTTTGTAAATGTATAGCGTCTGTGCCACATGGGAGTACTTTAAATATTGCAGAGTCCTTTTGAGAGGTTGGTGGAGAGGGAAGAAAGATGGGATACCCCTGGATCACCCCCTGGGTGTTTTTCAAAACTGGGGTGGAATGAAGCCAAAATGTACTGTCAACTGCATGGTGCACAAAGCTGTGACAAAAATGATAGATGTATTCTAGCCGCACTGCCATAATGAATTTCATGGGCCTCGATCTGACACCATCTATCAGGTGGCATTAATAACAAAATGAGTCTTTGGTGACACCTTGACTTGAAAGAAGTAACACTAGTTGCGAGTTCACAATCATGACCATCCATGAATGTGTACCACAGACACATTCCATAAACATTTAACATTATTCAGTAAGAGTATTTGTTTTCACAAAACATAATTACATACAAGCATGTTACTTATCTTTTTTTCAAAAAACTGAAAATTTAAAAATATGTTTCAATCCTTATGTAAAAAGTAGGTTTTTCAAATGAATACATTAGTCTTTTACTTTTACAAGATTGTTAATCAAAGAATGGTAATTAATATATTTTCTTCAATGAAATTCAATTTTTGAGTTTTGAAGACTAAAATTAAAACCACAATTCTTAGTACTTAAAGTATTATAGCTAAAATTTATAATTCAAAAAGTCTGTTAAAGGCTTTAAATGATAAAATGTTTTCATCCAGTTAATAAGAAATGTTTATCGACCCACGTCAAATATTAACAACAATTCTTTTAACAGAAGACTTACCCATAACAGAACTTTGAGAGTTTCAGCAAATCCCACAACATACATTGCAACAGCTACAGCATTTGCTACAGAGAAGATGAAACCAATCGATCCTCCAAACTCAGGTCCCAGACTCCGAGATATCATATAATATGTACCACCTGACATAGTAAAAAAATAATCAAAAATATAATGCTTCATTAAGATACTAATTAGTGCTAACAATTAATGACTAAAATCAATAAAGCCAATAAAATATTTAAAAATGATTAAACCAATTACCTCCTTTCACTTCGCCATTTGTACAAATGGCTGACATTGAAAGAGTAGTTAAAATTGTGACTAGAGTGGCAAGTAAAATTACAACACAAGCTAATCCTGAAAAAGAAAGAGGACCATGTAAAAAATTGAGAATACACAAAATAAAATCTAAGCATGAATAAAATAATGATTTTTAAATTGATTTTCATGGATTATTTCACAACCTTACAAAAAAAAATCAAATATTGTGTGAAAATTTAATTGAAATAAAAATGTCCTTTGCAGTTATTTGTGAAAATAAACATTTTCTTTTATAGATTTAAGATATTCTAGAAAGTTTTATATAATTTAACTTACAATAAGTAGCCATCAAGGTCTTTACAAAAACATGCCAATTTTAGAAATACAGAACAATGCCTTTCTCCTCTTAAAACAAATGCTTGTAGCAATTCAATATTTTTGGAAATTTATATTTAGATTTATGAATAAGAGTCAAACACACAGACATAAGTATAAAGCATAGCAACTAAATACTTAAAAAAAAAGTGAAAAAAATTAATTTTTATGAAACTTACCAATTCCTGCTTGTCCAACAACCCAAGAAAGGCGAAGGAAAAGCATCACACCCCATATATTTAGAAGACATCTTACCTAAAATATGGTATGGAAATAAACTATTAAAAGAAACTATTAAAGTATTTAAAATAAACATACTATTTGGTAAATTCAATGAAAATATATTCAACCTAAATTGCAAAATTTGGCCCTATATTATAGTTACATTATTATAACTATATAAACATACTTCCACAATGGGTTTTTATGTTTCAAACATATCACAAATGCAAAATGAGTATTTTCGAAACATAGTCAAATTAAAAAAAAAAATTGTTTAACACATAGTATAAATATTGAAAAATCTAAAATAAAAAACAAATATATATTTTATAGAAAAAACAGTAAGAATGAATAACAAGGAATGACTGCAAAAATCCAACTGTAAAAACTGCATTAACACTTTTAAAAGAAAGAAAAGGAAAGATGCAGGATATTTTAAATTCATTTTAAGAGTTGACATTTGTGACTTGAAAATAAATTCCTATATATAACAGCTTATTAAAAGATTTAGTCCTCTAAAAAAATTCATTTATTAAAAAAAAAAATTCAATATTTCCCTATTTAACAATAAAAGTAGCTTTCACAGAAAAAAAATATTTCAAAGATAACTAAAGTTATGCTCACAAGAACTCCCTGAATCCAACCAAACTTGACAGCTGCTTGTTTTTCTGTTGAAACCTTAGACAGTCTTCGATCAAAATACTGAAATAAAAAAATATATTGGTTACTGGGTATTTAATTATTTTTTTTTTATTAAAATTTCTAATTCTAAAATCTGCTTTTTTAATTGACAGTAAAAAAATTGTCAGAAATGTTTTACAACAGTTTAAGATTTATTAATAAACAAGGTATAAAATTCAAATATAGACAATTTATGTTAAAAAAGTCAGAGATTCTGTTTTAATTTTTTAAACATTTCCAATATTTCTCATTAATTTATAAACACAGATATGGATTCTCATTATATAAAAACAAACTGACCAATATATGCATACGTAAAACATCTAATAAACATCAATAAATGAAAATGGCACTGACATCAAACATAATTAAAAACTATAAAATAAAATAACGCTTGGATTTTGTGTGTGATAAGTACTTTTTTAAATTGAATTTTGATAAGTACTTTTTTAAGCTAAGACATTAGTTAGAAAAATATTAAACAAGGTACAAAAATGACATTGATAAAAAAAAAAAAAAA
>BMAV01013304.1:52889-66756 GCA_019973955.1 Trichonephila inaurata madagascariensis
AATTATTTTTTCACTTTTTAGTTTGATTCACTATAAAAGCGTGTTTTTTAGTTTTTTTTTTAAACTATAATTTATTTTTCATTTTTTTAATTCGATCTACAATAAAAGCCTGTTTTTTTTAGTTTTTAAAACTATCATTCATTCTTTGTTGAATTTATCCTTGAGTTTGATATTTGGAGCCGGAATTATGTGGCTGCTGGAATTAGTCTTGTTTTTCAATGGATCTTAATCAATGAGTCTGAAGGGTATTTATTCTCTCCGTTTACGGGGCCTCGGATGAGTCCCATATCGTTATATTTCAAAGATTCCGTCTCTATAGATACAAGTCTAACTAATAAAAGTGTGCTAAAAAGAAATATTTAATGTTAATCGTATTATCACCTTTTAAACGTATTGCTATAATGTTAATTCGTATCATCACTTCTAATCGTATTGCTTTATAAAAATAAAAAATATTTAGCAGTTAGAACATAAATTATTTTAATTCCCATGCACGAGTCTTTTTTTCCCTTTCTTACATAAAGAACACTTTTTTTGTTTGTTTTATTTGTATTAATAACGAGCGTTTTCATTTTTAGGGTTGCACCTTTTTAAGGGATAGGGTCTCTTAGTCACCATATCTGGAATTAGTCGCCAAATTTGGAAATGGAGTGTGGAATCAGTCGCCAAATTTGGAAATGGTACATGCAATTAGTCACCAAATCTGAAAACGATATAATGAATTAGTCGCTAAATCTAGAAATCCTTAAAATTCTTAATTATGACGACCCTAATCAGGACAATGGAACAAAATTGTGAAATTATTGTATTGTCATCGGTCCTTGACAAGTGTGCAAAATTTCGAATTAATCTGACCTTTTAAAGTGGGTTAAAATCGAGTTCAAAGATTCCATAACATACAAGTGAAGCTTATAAAAGCGTGTTAAAAAAAGAACAATAGTAAGCTAAAAAAATGAAGAAAAAATAGCTTATATATTTCAGATTATTTATACTAGGACAGCAGTAATGAAAATTATAACTGCAGTTGCTGCTTTTTTCTGTTATAAATTATATTTTCAGATTTTCATTTATTAATTTCTATTTACGTTTTAATATGTTAATTTTCTGTTTAAGATTCCAATGTATGTTTCTGTTAAATCATTATTTCATTTGAGGCCAAATCTGCAGTTCATTAAAAATTATTTAAAAAATGTGCACTTATTTTTGCAAAATACTTTAAATATTTGAAAACAGTCTTGCACCGGGTTCGTTTGATATTCTAACTAGTTAACAATTAAACACGAATCAGTTACAATAAAACATGAAATGTGACGCTGTTTTCCTACAGCAACAAATCAAAAGTCAAATCAACAATCAATCAAATTCTAAAAAACAACAGTTTCAACAGCAACATATACTTTATTGATTTTCAACAAATATTTGTTTATCTCATTCGAAATATTGCCATTTTAGCAGCAACAAACAAAAGAAATGTTAAAAAAAAATAACTTTAAATACAATAATTTATAATTCTAAAGAACCTATATATACACACTGTAATTAGAACAAATATAGGTTGAGAAAAATGGGTTACTTCCCGCAATTTGTACAAATTTAAGGCAGATACGACATTCAGTTTTAATGAAGTTCTTTTACTGCAACAGCACAGAAAAACGTGATAAATTATATTTTTTAATTACTATAATTTATCACCATATTCGAATCTTTCAGAACATTATCAACTGCGAAAAAGACCGCAACTAGTTACGAAATCGGAGACAACTTGAAACGAAAAACAGCAAAAGGATTAAAGGCGCTCGAAACATAGACATTTTGTTGCAACATCAAAGGCAACAACAATATGCATACTTCGAATAATAAAAAGAACTAATCGATGTTCGAATCAGACAGAACAATTTGGTCAATGGAAGAACCTCGACGTTGCACTTCCTAGCGGATGGAATTTCGACTCTTTTGAGTTCGGTGGAGCGTAAAAACTGACGTTTGGTCATTATGTGTTTGGGCGTGTAAGAATATTTCATCCGGTTTTGATAGGGACTGAATAATTCGGTCACCCTATTGCCAAGTTTCGTGTGGTATAAACACTACTGAAAATGTGAAAAGAATTAAGATACCGATAGAATAAGCGTACCCAGATGGGATTTTCCAGAACTTAGTCGTTAGTTAACTCCTTTTTAAACAAATACAATAGTAATTGATTTCTAAGCTAGTTTTGCTGGACATTATGGAGCAATATTTCACTCATTGTGGGTAGACCACAAACTCGCAATTAAACTGGTACTTACATATTAACACAACAATCGCCTACGTTCAAGATAACTCACCAAGGGTAAAATCCTAGGAGAGCCCACACCTTCGGCGTCAAAGCACCAATCCAGAACGAGATGGCGCCAAGCGAAAAAGACAATGACAGCAAGGGAATATAATGGGACAAGGTGGATGCGTAATGAAAATATATGTAAACAATAGAGAAATTAATCGAATATATTTAAGATAAAAATAAAAAACAGCACACCTGCTTTCTTATTGCTAATCTTTTCCGAGTGGAGTGTACAGAGTAACAGCAGGCCACGAATTCTTTCTTACTTCTGCGAACAGCATGCGCATTCACGCCTTTTTTTTATCTCCATTCAAATCCTTCCAAAAAACACTCTTTCGTTCGTATAATCTCATTCACTCATTACATTTAAGACATTCATAACTCGAAGCAATCGATTCTTCCTTCATACACCATTTATTCAATTCTTTCTTACCTTTCCCATTCAGCAAAGTAAAAAATTCTAAGGTATACTCACTCACACAAGCAGCCATATTTCCAGCCCGGTGCCCACCCACAAAATTGCAAAATACAAAGATTCCAGAAATAGTTCTGTTTACCATATCTAGTGTATCAAAGTAGGTTTACCAAGATGGTGCAATTATCGCCAACCAAAATAATTCGTGCCAAGGATGTGGGCTGTGCTAGGATCCAACCCTCGCCAAGTTAGCACCCCCAATTTCGAATGTGTCATATGCGCTGAATTGGCAATCATGTGCTTCGTTTCATGTAATGTCACCAATACTTTGCGATAATACGTATAAGTACCATTACATTTTTATTACTGATCGAAATGTATTTACTTGGTAAGCACATCAGGTAGACACGATACTGACGGGGGCACAGCCGTTTTAGGTTCCAGAGGCGGCTGCTGTGTGTATTAAGGTATCAGACTACGTTCGGAACCGTGATTTTAAAAAAGCGCATAAATGGATAATTTTCATGTCACTTAGATTAGAATACATGTATAAATTTGTTTTACGGACATTTTGGCAAAAAAAAAAAAAAAATTATTTAAATACACTATTTTGGCAAAAAATTAACTTAGAATAACCTTTTTTTAAAATGTTCTTTTATAAAAAATGCTTCTAAAATAATAATATTTTGTGTGTGTGCTTATATAAAGTAAAGATTTCTCCAGAGAGTTTGAACTATTTTTTTTTTTGAAAAATTCACATTATTTTCAGAGTAACCACCAATTAAAATAATTCTCGGCGTTTTGTTGTTAAAATTTCTCTCCTCCGTTGTCGTAAAACATGGATAAACCCACTTCTAAGTTACACATTTCAAAAATTCTAGTTGAGCCTCTGTACAGAGGTCTGAGCTATAGACAGGCAAAATATTATTATAATAGAAGCATTTTTCACAAAGGAGAATATTTTGAAAATGGGTTATTTTATGTTCATTTTTTGTCAAAATAGTGTACTTTAATTTTTTTAATAAATTTTTTATTGTAATACTATTCTTAAAACAATTTTATATACATTTCCTAATATAAAGAGACACTAAATATCATAAATATTATCCATTTATACGCTTCTGCAAAATCACGGCTCCAGACGTAGTCGGATACCATAATTTCAGACTTTGTTTATGCCAAAATTGCCTACAAGTTCACGCATACGGGGTGAGCCAAAAGTTCGTAGAAATTTTAAAAATTCATAAAAAAAAAAAAAAAAGGAAGAAATGATAAAGAAGTGCAGTTTGCAAGAAAGGGCTAACAAGGAAGTCGGATTTTTTTTAGCAGAACAAGTATTTTTAGTCATGCCTGAATTAAATCAAAGAGGTGTGTTATCTGTTAAAAGATTCATGCAAAATGGCGCACCTTTATAATACACCAATCCAATAAAACGATTCCTCACCTTTAGTGAGGACAGAGGGATTGGTTGAGGTTGCAAGATCGCATGGCCTCCATAATCGGCGGATTTTCCTTAGTAGACTTCTAGTTGTGGGACTATTTGCAATCATTTGTGGTGTACCGTTTTTCCCAGACAACATTATCCGAACTCAAAGATTCTATGTTGAGAGGCTCTTGTAAAATTCATTCCGATATATCATATTCAGCCGTAATGGGCGTTGTAAGTTGCTTTAGTTATGTCGGACAATGTTCTGGAGGTTATATTCTACAATTGATATGGCAATAATAAATTAATGGTCTGAATTTTTGTTTTGGTTAGTACATTGTGTTTCGGATTGTCAGCACTCTCTAGCGGTGATATTTTAAAACAAAGAAAACGTTTTTGCCACTAAAAATAAAATCCAACTTTCTTTTGAGCTCTTTCTTGCAAACCATACTTCTTTATCATCACCTCTTTCTTTTCTTATGGCGTCGCGATCCTTCGACCGTGGATGTGAGATGGTTCGAGTAAGAGAGAATCAGCCATTTCTCAATTTGAACAATTTTATTTCCTTTTCCACTTATTAGACTTAATAAGAAACCTGAGAATGCACTCTAATCAATAAACCCGAGGAGCAATCAACGGTAATACAAATAAGAGTACTTGAGCGCTCTTGCTTCAACACTATTTAATCATAAACCGTAGGGGTGGCCGGCTACCTTTTCGTTTACTCTTTCCTTCTGTAACGCTATGCTTTCTTCTTATACTCAATTTTTAACCATCATCCCACCTACTCCACGACTCTAGCACTTAAATAGAAGTTCTCACTTACATAAAACCAAATTATTTCTATGAAAAGCGGTTTTCAACTAAAATCACAGTTAAAAAGATTATTTTACCCAAGAGAAATAGTAGAAGAGCGGTGGCCGCGGTAGCCAAGGTATGGGATCATGGCTGGTGTGTCATGTGAGTTCGAGTCCAGTACCATTAAAGTCCCACCGTGTAGGGGTGCAATGTCCGTTAAATCTGTTGAGAGCTCAAACGTCCTCCCGTTGGTGTGGTAGTTAGGAGATGGGGTGCCAGCTCAGGTGTCGTCCACATCACTTGACCATGGTTCAAAATTACGTGGTCCGTCGCCAAAAGCCCTCGTGGTCAAGTGACGCCTGAGCTGGCACCCTCCTCTCCTAACTATCACACCATACCAACGGGAGGACGTTTCAGCTCTCGACAGATTTAGCACTACACGGCAGGTCTTTGGTAGTACTGGGCTCGAACTCGTGACGAAGCCAGCCACGATCCGATACCTTGACCACTAGGCTACAGCAGCCACCACTGTGTCTCGAACCCGCGACTTGATAACTACGGCCACAAGTTCACAAACAGGACCACGGTCGCTTGCTCATATCTTCATTATTTAAGAAATAATCAGCAATTATTTTTTAATTGGTTTGATAAAGTGAAAATATTTTCAAACGCATTTTTATTACAAACTTTAATTTGCCAAAAAAATAAATAAATAAATAAAAAAAATAGATATGTTTTTTGAATCGTATTTGATTGCTCAATAGTTTAAGAAAGCCGAAATAATTCATATTGCATCATTTTTACATAATTAAATTTAAAAAAAAATGACTCACTTTGTGTTGCACCGACATACTTAAATTAAAATAATGATTTTTTACAAACATTATTTAAATTGTGTGTGTTTTTTTAAAAAAAAAACACTTACACAAAGAAAGAAATTTCAAAAGAACAACTATTAATATAGTATTATCATTAAAAGAAATAAACATCGAACGGTGGGGGGGGGGATTTAAATTGAGCAATAAAATAATATAATTGGAAGTTATAGCACATTAATGAATATCATTTTTAAGGAGCCAATTTGAAAAAAAGTAAATAACTTTCATTCATTCAGTTAATTTTATTCCTCAAAGCCAATTTCTGAATTATGTAAGAATATATTTCTTCATGCATTAGCTAGGCATATTTGTAAACGGCATATGCATTTTTTTATTATATCTACTAGATATTTATTATTAAACATTAGCTCTGAAAAAAAAAAAAAAGAACACACATATACGTGTGATGTACAAAGAGAGGGAAAATATGTAGAAATTCCCGAATTTTTGACAAGGAGTACCAAAACAAACTTGGAATATTTTACCTTCTAATATATGTGTACTTGCCGGCTTGACGGCGTTGTTGCTTAGGCGCTGGCCTTGGACGCCCAAGTTTACAGGCTCGACCCTGGCCCAAGTCGGTGAATTTTCACAATGCAAAAAATCGACAGCATCCAAGCCATATGATAATGCGGCATGTTAAAGATCCCTAGAGTGCTTGTTTGACTTGGGTGCTCTCGGGTTGAGTGCACCTCAGTTCTGACGATGCGAAGTTGTATTAGGAACTTAAATACAACTTCGCATCGTCAGAACTGAGGTGTATCCCTCAGGGGAGGAAGTTGGACTACATTGTGTTAATTGGTATATACCTATATGGTGCTCCACTAAAAATTGATACCAGCTCCCGGGGAATGTATTAGTTCTGTAATGGTAAAATGCCAATATTAAATGTAATATCCGTAGTCCCATTTGAAAAAAACAACGTATGTTTTCCCTAGTTATCTAATGAATTTATGATAACCCCTTTAAAAATCTATTACATTTTTGGAACTTACATATTATACCGTTGACCCATTTCATCAAATCAAAAGACTTCCGCCAAACGACGCGATAAGCAGCCAATAGTGGAAGCTATGCCTGCGCATTTTTGAACACAGTAATAATAATAATGAGAGAATTTTGTGACTTTTCTTTCGAATTGGCGATGTCTTTTGATTTGACTAAATCGGTCGACGGTATAACACATACCAAATATTCTCTCAAAATATGCGATGTATTTCGGGATGATGGATTGTGGTACAGGATATTCTCGGAAAGTCACAAATATGTCTCAAAACTAGTTACAAATTTCGTTTCATTTGTAAAAGACAAATTAAAAGCGAAATTTAAAAAATACGTTGCACGTTTTCAAAATTCATCTTTTGTTTTATACCAAAGGCTAAATTCATGACAGTGACATAAAAGTAATCATGTCTTTTCTTTCTTGTGAGGTTGATGGAAGAGGGATAGAGGCGAAAGGCCCCTGACCACCACCTATGGTGTTCTCCCTCAAAATTGGGGCTGGAAAACCGAGCCAAAATGTACTGCCACCTACATGGTGCTCAAAGCTACAGTTAACGACAGGCATACAATTACCTCTAGACACGATGAATTTCGTCGGCCTTGATCTGACACTGTCGATCAGGTTGCATAAGCAACAACAACAACAACAACGTGTTTTTTGTTTAATTCAAAACTAACATTTTTTTTTTTGTACTTTTAAAATCCGGGTATACAGTCGAACCTCCATATAACGAACCTCTATTTTACGAATTCCTCTCTTTTGTGAACTTTTCCTGGAACCAAGAACATTTTATTATTTTCTTCGTAATAACCTCCAAATAGCAAAGTGCATTTTTTGTTTAACGAACTTTTTTTCTTGTAATTCGATTTTTTTTCTCTCCCAATTTTTAAATTATTTCAAGACATTTTTCAAATTATTCTGTCTTTTAGAGCTCGCTTTATGGTGATCAATGACCTCGAGCTGCTTTTACCAGGTGCCTAACTCACCTAAAGCAAGGAAATGGGCATACTTTTTCAAACAAAAAATTCAAATATTCGTATAACTAACAGATTTTTTTTCAGTAATTAAATTTAAGGACGCATGTGGTAGTGTATGCTTAAAATTACTGGTTATAAAATAATGTACTTTTAAAATTACTCGTAGGCTTACAATTAGAAAATGTCGTTAAAAAATTCATTAGTTTCAATGTAAAATTATTTTTTAAAGTCGAAAATACGGTGTATTCCTGGACAATGTTTCTGTCCTTGTTTTCCTTGCAGATTTCTTTTTGATGGATATGATATATAAAATGAATAGATACTAATTTAAAAAAAAAAAAAAACAAGTAATATAAAAAAAATTAAGTCAATTTCTAATTAGATTAAAGAAAATTTTTATTTTAGCTACTTTTTATTAAATAGTTATGATTAACATAAATATGTATATACATAGGACAGAATCACAACATTAAGTGGTAATTAATTTTTTTTCAATTCCTACTATTAGGTCACACTCTATATATTTTTATTTATTTTTTATTCATTTATTTATTTATCTTGGTGGAATTTTCAATCGTTAATAAAATACATTTTAAAGCGCTCCATTGAGCTGAAATTTTATATACATGATTATTTTGGATGACAATACAATGATTTAATTATAATTAATGAAAATTAATTGATTAAAACTAATTATTTAAAGAATTACAAATACACCCATGTTGGCATCATTTTTGGCGACTTGTGTCAAAACTTGTGTGTGTGTGTGAAAAGGTTTTTTTCTCACGTTTTAAAGCATTCAGTTGAATTGAAATTTTATAGACACGATTGTTTTGGATGACATGCGATATTTTAATGATAATTAATAAAAATTAATTACCACTTAAAATTGTGATTCTGTCCTATGTATACACATATTTACATTATAATGGTAACTATGTAATATAAAGTAGCAAAAATAAAATTTTTCTTTGTTGATTTAAGTAGGAAATGACTTAAAATTTTTTTTTTATATTACTTGTAATCAATTATCATTAAAGTATCGTATTGTCATCCAAAACAATGGTGTATATAAGATTTCAGTTGAACTGAATGCTTTAAAACGTGAAAAAAAAAATTAAAATAAAACCTTTTAAAGTTTTGACACAAGTCGCCAAAAGGTTCGCTAAGTCACCAACGTGGCTGTATTTGTAATTCTTTATATAATTAGTTTTAATCAATTAATTTTCATTAATTATAATTAAATTATTGTATTGTCATCCAAAATAATCACGTATATAAAATTTCAGCTCAATGGAGAGCTTTAAAATGTATTTTATTAACGATTGAAAATTCCACCACAAGATAAATAAATAAATATATAGAGAGTGGAGTTAATAGTAGGAATTGAAAAAGTGTGAATAATTACTTTTTTAAAAAATTAGATGTAATGTTCATGAATTTAAAATTTGTTTTGTGGGTTTTTTTTAAAGGTATATTAACAGATGAATCTCTATTTAACGAATTTTCCATATAATGAACTTTTTTTTTCGGGAATTAGCGATTCCGTTAAATAGAGATAGTTAAGATTCTTCTAAAGGTTTTCAAAATTAAATTTTTATAATACTGGATACTTTTAAATCAAGTAAACTTTGCTTACTTATCTGCATTATTGTTATTAACACAGATATGCACTTTTTAAACGAACGTTTTTTTTTGTAAAAAGCAAGGTTTGGCAACCGTGAGACGCTTTAACTGATTGGCTGAAAACGCGTGATTGACTTTATCATGTGATTAATGACATCATATGAATTTAGGCTATTAATAAAGTAAAGTCAATAATTAGCTGTTACAGAATTTCGGTATCTTAATTGTTACGCTTTTTGAGCCAAGTAGCTTTTTTGAATGGTTTTAATAGAAATATTTATTCCACATAAAAAAAAGCAATTGAATTTAAATGTAGCAATTGACCTTTTATAGATCCATATCCCTGTGAAGTGAAGAAACGTGAAATGTAGCAATTGAAAAGCCAAAAACAAATTTATATCCCAAACATATTATATTCATTTTAAGAAATATATATTCTTTTATATGGAATAATCTATTTTATACTTTTATTTCTTCTTTCTTTAATTTTTTTAATTTTTATATGGAATATTTTTGATGTTAATTAAAAAATGAAGCGTCAAAAGTTTTATTTTTATCCTCAACACAATTAATAATTATTATAAACTTTATACTATAGCAATGAATGGGAAAATTAGTAATCATGTTATCAAAAACTGCTTCGAATTTTTTTTTTCAATTTAAAAAGAGAGCGCGGAAATTATCTTATAACATAATGTAAGTTGAATTGAATTCATAAGTATTTCTCACAATAATATGGAACGCGAAAACAAATGTTTTCCCGGCACAACACGCTTAACCCTCGGTCACTCGCGCCTGTTTTTGCTACCGTCGTTACTCGCGGGGTGTAGAGAACACCCCAAACTTTTAACACGTGTATTTAATTATGAAAATAAAATTAAGTCATTATGATGCATATTTATAAAGTGCAAGATGTTTTTTTGTGTTATACAAATAAAATTATTAAATTTTTTGCATAAAAATGAGACTAACATTAATTTAAACTGAACATACACAATTTTCATTTTAAAACACATAATTTTATATTTTTTCATAAACCAGCATATAAAACGTATATCCCAGTAATAAATATACTTTAGAATTAATGACATAATGATAGTAGAAAGTAGAAAAATAATATTTTAATCATTTTCCAAACATTCAGAGCAAACGGTATACAAATGCTCAACTTCTCGCGGGTGTTCTCAGCCCCCCACATAAACTTTTGAAGGTCATTACATTCCAATCGTTCGAGAAAGAGGGACTGCATCAGGCCTGAAGGTTCAATGACCTAAAATGTGCAGCTACAGAAAAAATCGGGGTTCTGCGCATTCCTTTTAGAATCCTGGAAGGATTTTCTTGTTGCTGGGTTGTACAGAACACAGAACGTACAGACGCGATTTGCAAATCTGGTCGATTCGTCTTTTGTTTGAGGGGGATTGGTGAAACTGATAACATGATTGAAGAAGTTTTCGATAATAGATTTAGAAGTGGACAGTGATGGTTCAATCAAGAGCTGACAATTAATGAAGTCACAGAAATGCACGAGCAAGAGCAAGACATCGAACTTTAGACCAAATTCAACCAGAAGATCGAATGGCAATTGGGAATTCGACAGAAGATGCCAGTTTAACTGGGAAAAAGGATTAAAAATTTTAGAAAATTTAGACGAAGAGGGTATTTTTTTATCAAAGGAAGGAATAAAAATATTATTAACTGGCGGCGAGGAAATTTTACGGGAGAAAAAATAAATCTTTTTGAGCCGGTAGATTGTTAGATTTTATGAAGCCTTTTACATCAAAATCACTTAGGTTTACGATTTTGTATTATGTCTTCTAAAAGTATATTAAACATTTCTTTCCTAATTATTATTATTATTTTTTTTTTTTTCCCTTTGCCCCTGAATAAAAATAATTTTTATTTATATACATGCGAAATTATATCCCGACTTACGCGATTATCCCTCAGTTCCAACTATCGCAAACGTTCGGGCTATTACTGTATTTAATTTTTATCAGAAACAAAATTCCAAGAAGGATTAATATACTCCTCCATAATTGAAACTTGAAGAAAATTTCATTCTTAGACGATATCTCAAGTTTAAAAAGAAAGTGAATTATATACAAAACTATATCGATTCCAGAAATCCATTATCATTTGTGCATAAAATGACCGTGAGTTTTAATGACTTCTTATTAGAATAGAGAATTAAGACTGTGCGCGGTCTTTCTCCAAATCTAATTCGATTCTTTAAAAGCTGCGCAGTTTGTGAGATCTTAACGCTTCGTTTGCTACGAGAGGCAATGTGTTCGATTTTAATTCCCTCTCCACTTTTTCTCAGTGTAGCTCATTTAATAATTGGCTGGTGTAAGCGCTGATTCTGTGAATATTTCGACAACATTTTCATTAAAAAAAAAAGCATTTTTCAAAATAACAAATAGAGTACCTGGAATCCTCTCATTATTAAGACGTATATTTTGGGGGAAAAAAAGAAAAAAAAAAAAGATTGCAGTTTAAAAGAAATAGCGGTGGTGTGGGGGGAGACGTAAAAGTCCATGGAAATCCAATATTATATATATATATATATATCTTTAGTTCCAGAAAATTCTAAAATGTAAAGGATGATTGATTGATTGATTGAATATTAACGTCGCACTGTTGAGCTACACGAGGGCTTTGGGCGACGGACCACAATGTAAAGGATGAAAAATTATAAAAATTATTAACTGTGTTTTATTTTAAAAAGAATTATTGATTTTTTTTTAACAAAAACATATCTACCGTAAAATCCGGCGTATAACGAGCACCTATACTTTCAAGCTGAATTTTTTAATTTTTAGGTATATTTGCCGTATAACGTGCACCCCCTTTTTTTAGAAGAAACCTGAAATATTAATATACATTGTTCTTTTATTTTGAAGTCATTCATGGCCACAGTAGCCGAGTGGTATAGGTATCGGATCGTGGCTTGCCTTATCACGAGTTCGAGCCCAATACCACTAAAGACCACCGTGTAGGGCAGCGATGCACGCTAAATCTGCCGAGAGCTGAAACGTCCTCCCGTTGGTGCGGTGTGGTAGTTAGGAGAGAAAGGTGCCAGCTCAGGTGTCGTCCACGTCACTTGACCATAGTTCAAGATTATGTGGTCCGTCGCCAAAAGCCCTCGTGTAGCTGAACAGTGCGACGTTAATATTCAACCAATCAATTGAAGTCATTTATTCAAAGTATTATCCTAGACTTTTGAAAAAATAGTATATTTCTAGAACTACAACTCTTTTAGTTCATAAGGCAAGTAATTTCTTTTAAATAAACAGTATTTCGAGAGATACATGTAGGAGTAAAAAAAAAATATATATATATATATGCTCATCTCTCATGTTATTTTTAAAGCTATCATTTTTGTTAAGTTATTATAGCGTTTTTATAAGCTTTTAAAGCACTAGGAATACGTAAAATAATGGCTCTTAAGTCGTAGGATACGAAGCATAGAAACAGGTAGCTCACGTTTTTATCGCATGTGAATTCTATTCAGTTTTTCTATTGATTTGAACAATATGTGATCAAAAATGAATTTATCAAATTTTAGTAATATATATCAGAATAAATATTTATCTTTTATCACATGACTTCAAGAGAAAGAGCCTACTAAAATAAATAAGGGAAAAAAATGTTATAAAAGAATAATCACAATAAATACAGATTAATAAAACCAAGAGTGTGAGAAAGTTCATACCTTTTTACCAATGCTTAGACTTTTTAAATGGCGGCGAAAAAAAAATAAAATCTAAAGTTGTTTTTAGAATAGATACATTGTTATATTCTAACGTTATATTATCAAGTTTTTTTAAAACTTTTTTTTAAATAGTGTATTCAGTAACAATCTAAAAAAAGGTCGTAGTTCTCAAGTTTATTCTTTGTGAATCGGGGGAAAAAAAAGGTTTGTAACTATTATTTTTAATTTTGCGCGGAACTGTTCGTACATAAAAATTATGGAATTTTTTTTTACTTCACAAAAGCACTGTAAAAATGTTTTCGTTTAACGTTATGTAAGAATTTTTTAAATTCCAGACGGAAGAAAAATTTCGAATTGTGGGAACCACAGCTCAAAATAAATAAATGCATTTCCATTTGCTAATTTTTTTTTTATTTTTGTAATCTTTCTTCCATTTTGAAAATACTTTTTATCGTGATGGAATACGTAGTAAACATTGAATTTTGATTATTAATTCGTTCTCTAACTTATCTTTCTTTGGAAAAACACAGATAAAGAGATAATTTTCTGTTTTAAAGTGTCTCCGGAAACGTATCCTCCTATCTGTAACTGAAGAACAAATTGCTTCTAAAATTAAGAAGCTATTAATCAAGAATAAGGAGAAACTCATTTTTGTTACAACTATAAGGTAAACACACACACACACACACACACACACACACACACACACACA
>BMAV01013304.1:67516-80517 GCA_019973955.1 Trichonephila inaurata madagascariensis
GTTTTAAAAGTGCATTATTCCTCATCGTTTCCTGTTAAAATCATAAATCGCTGAAGTATCGGTTTTTTTAGCCCCGAGCTTCTATGTTTTGAGTTTAGTTTAAACATATGTTTACCATCAAAATAAAGTTTTTTTTTTGTATTTGTGTTAAAAAGTACTAACCACTTGCCTCTCTGCCAAATATAAACGAGATTTGTAAGAATTTTTCAGTTTTGCGGTTTTGTGTGCTGTACTGCTCATCACCAAATAAAAAATGACATTCATTGAAAACCGGGAAACCCCCCCCCCCTCTTTTTTAGTCCAGCTTCGCAAAAGTATGAAGAAAACAATTCCTATACCTTAATGAATACAAAAGCTTTCTTACGTAAAAAAAGAATGTAACAAACAATCATATTTACGCACGTGTTTATACTCTGAATATCCCCATTGGTTTAAAATTCATTTAGATACGTGAAAAAAAATATAACACACACACAGTACGTAAAATGTTTTTCAAAAAGTTTTAGCAACTAGGGGAATATGTAATTAAATATATACTCATGTATTGTATTATATTTATTAAACAGTGGCAGGAGCACGCAGAAGTAAATTATTGCACAGGCATTAATACATGTTGTACTATTTTTTTAAAAAAAAGAAAATTGGTTAGGTACAACAATTTATTGGTACGTATTCGGTGACTGATAAGTTATTGAACTTGAAATAAAAAATCTGTGATAATCGCGTGAAACAATCTACATTTTCAAGTACTTTAGTATTTCTAAAAAAACTAATCTTTTTTATAAGATTTTTATCACATAAAATATATTAGGGAACGCATTAATTTTTTTAAAAAATTAAAATTGATTTGCTACCTGAAAAACTTGTTTTCAAATAATTTTTTTATATATTTTAAAGGACTTTTTAAGAGACATACTAAAAAGTCAGTTTAACCCCAAATGATTAAAAAAACAAACATTTATTTTCTTTGCCACCAATCTAACGTGGTTTTGCCATTTCTAGAAATGATTAATTTCAATTCAAGTACCTTGAAGAAATCAATTTCCTATGTCAACTCTGACCTTCCGTCGCCTCCTGACTTGATGGATCACATCTTTGTTTTGGTTTTGCCTTTCATTTTCTATCCTTGAACTTCTTCCTTCTAACCATTTCTTGAATTTTCTTACACAGATACTATTCACACGTAAACGCGTGTTTTCTTAATGCTCCCGCGTGAAACAGATCACGGTTTCGCAATATATGGTGATTTTTCCCTCTTTTGTTTGTTCTTTTCTTTTTACGTTAAGATACATGTTTACTTATAAATAGAAATATTTGATTTTATTTTCGTGTAAATTTTTATTTTTAAATTTTAGGTTTTAATGTTTTTTTCGCGTGTATGAGAGAGGAGAATGGATCATTGTCTGTAACAAGTGGGTTAAACCAGAGATATTTTTAATATGTTCTAAATACAACATTAATTTAGGGTTGAGTGAATGTGGATAAAAAATTTTGACTGCAAAATATTGACTTTAAGGTATCCGGACACGTTGAAAATTACCAAATTAGGTCAAGACAGATATTTTTGTTTTTTATTTTATTGAATAGAGCTATCTTTTGGCTTTACGAAACATGCTTTTTTTTGTTTCTACGCTGCCTAGAGGGCAAGTTACAATCAATTTTATAAAATTAGAAAAACCGGAAGAGTGGGTCTTTGATCTGCCAGAAGTAAGCATTTAAATTGATCAAAATCTGTCATGGCGAATCTGATAACTCAAAATGTTACAAATGTATTTCTATAAAACTTCTTGAACCTGATATTTATGTTATTTTCTAGAGAATGTACTAAACTATTTCTTATTGTATGAATACTTTTTCAGTTATGGCTTGTTATTTAAATAATGGTCTCATAAAGAATTGCACATTTCTTATAATGTTTACTCAATCAGCTCTAAAATGTTCAAATTTTAATAAAACATTAAAATTTTAGTACATTTTCTAGATACATGGAACTAATTTGCTTTTACTAATAATGTTTTACTTTTTTCTCTAACTGCTTTGAAGTTTTTCAAAACTATTGCTAAAATTTCACTTATAATTGTGATTTTTGTAAAATCCAAGTAATTTATTTTAAATATTGTTAGTTAAATAGTAGTATTTATTAGTATCGAGTCATAAAAAAGCATTTACAATGCTTAAATATGTTATTTTGTTAAAAAGTACTCAGAACGTGTTCGGATACCTTTTAAGCGGAAACCTATTTAAAAAAAAAATTGGCAACTGAGCGTATTTTTAGTTTAATAACAGAAAAATTATCTATTGCTCGCAAAATTTGTATTCTACGTTAAACTCTTATTCCCCCCTAAAGAAAAATGTATTCATATTAAATAATACCCTATGCGCTAAGGCCCAGTGATCGAGTGGTAACGTATCGCGCTTCCACACCACTGGTCCGGGTTCTATTCCCGGCCTGGGCAAAGTCGACTCGGCCTTTCATCCCTACTGCATTGGGTCGGTAAATGAGTACCAAGCTTGCTTGGGGACTTAAACAATGGGGGTCTCGCTTCAGACTGACCACCTGATCAGGACATCTGCTCAGGCACCTCAGCGCCCATTGGTCACTTATACTGGGATGGGCACAGGCCTTATTGGCTGTTGCGCCGTTGAGTTTGTTTTGAGTTTAATACCCTATGCTAGGGGTGGGTAAATAAGGGCCTGCAAAAATAGTCAAAAAACGAAATTTTGAGAAAATGTTGGCTCATAAATATATGCATACGCAAACATAGAAAACATTTTCTTGTATGAAGATAAACAAGAGTAAATATAGATGCAATATGATTGACATTAACTTGCAGGCTGGTATAAAAATTTCAACAAGCCATCTCACTCCTGATTTAAAGGGGGGGGGGGGGGTAATGGTGAATGTGTACATTTGTCTCATTAAACTGATTCTAAAATTAAATAAACTTGCAGCTGTAGATATGAAATTAGCACATTAAATAAAATGAATATAAAACTGACAGTATTTTATTTATTTTATGGAATTTGTTATCACGGGGCAAGGTGCCAAGCTCTGTTTGGCGCGAAAATGGAATGACGCCAAACAGCGCATGTTGTCGCTGGAATGGAATCCAAGATGGCGGCCTAGCGATATCAAATCATCAGGATGATAATTTTAAAGAATTGTTTTAAAATACAATGTGTGTGTGTGGAAATATATTTCAAAAGGAGAATATAGGAAGAGATTGAGAATAACCAAGATCAATCAATAAATAACGAATAACCATATAATATGATAAAAAATATCATGTACTAATAATATTATGCAGTATATAATAATCCCTTATATAATGTAATAGTAATTACGTATAATATTCATATAGTATGATATAATAATAATTATTATTATACACAATAATAACGATATAATTTAATAGTAATTATAAAAAAGAATAACCATCGTATTGTAATATTATAACAATAATACATAAGAATATACTCATATAAAGTAATAATTATAAATAAATAACATATTAGTAATTATAAATAAATAACAAAATAGTAATTATATATTAAGTACATAATAATAATAATTATAAATAAATAACATGTTATAATATTTATAAATAAATGTAATAAAAAATGATTATAAATAAGGAAAACTGTGATTGCATATATTAATAATTGTATTTTTGATTAAATAATTATACATAATATATATTAAAATTAATAATGAATATATCAATTAAAAAGTACTAAAAACTTGCAACATTCCAAAAACAGCAAAAATATCAAGGTAACCCTATTGTAATGTTTTCGCCCATCTTGGTGATCATAAACAACTTGGCGCGTGCCCCCGTGTGATATCAAACTAATAGTTCCTAATTTATACTTACAGGTGGTAGAATTTATACCTTTTTTTGAGATGCGTTCTAATGAAGGCAGTCATTTAGTCAGTCCTCCGGTATCCTCTGCTCCCACCCCCTATCCAGTATTAGCATATGTGGCATCGCGGAGGGGCCCTGAATTCTAGGGGCCCCAAACCCGACTTTGCAAGATATCCCTAATATTCTCCGTTACGTCGCTGGGTTAAATGCAAGAAAGCGCACTTCTTTTCCAAACCCGCATTTCGAAGTTTACATAAACTCGCAATATGAACCATTTTTACATTTTACTAGTAAAAGGCCTGCCTTCTTAAATCTGGTGACATGGCTAGTTTACATGGGGCGTTACTTTTACTCTACTTTGGACGAAGGCACCTGCATAAAAGTACTTCAAGAAATGCTAATGTTTTTACAGGAGACTATTTATACATTTTGACAGCCTTGCCGCGAATTATTAATTGTTGCGTTATCCCATTCGAAGTTTCTGACACGTCGATATTCAAATGTCAAGTCTGGACGTCCCTCAGGTGTAGAGGTTGACGCAGTGTGACGTCATCTCAGGTCATTAGGTCACAGCGACCACCCGAGTACCTTGAATCTTATTTTCAACAGCCCTGTTGTGTGACCACAGCCGATGGTTTGTTTCCTCGATGCTTGTCATTTTCTCATCATTTTAATTTGTTATAGAACAGGTTTTTTTAGCGGAGAAAAATGGTTTCCTCTGCCGAGGCTTTTAGGATTGGGAAATTGTTTGCACGCTGTCCTTTTTCTGCCTAGATGACCACTAGTTTTTCTTCACGTATCTCACCACTTATCGAGTTTTCTCTTTTTTTCGCTCGTTTGGTTGTTTACAAACAAGTTAAACAGTAACTTTATTTGCAATTCCCCCCTCCCCTCTCTTTACTGTGTCAGGGATTTTGCACCTCTCGGGTTGGATTTTTACTACGGGTGGTTTATTAATTTATATATGTACTAACAGTTACACGTACGTTTCGGTGGGCATTTCATGATGTTGCATGAACAGTGGCGCACACAGGAATTTTTCTAAAGGGGGGGTCCAGGGTCGAAAGAGGGCTGCGGTAGCTCTGTGGTAAAGGTATCGGATCATGGCAGGGATTTAATGAGTTCGAGCCCAATACCACTACCGACCCGCTGTGTAGGGGAGCGATGGACGTGTTAAATCTGGCGGGGGATGGGCAGCTTAGGTATCGTCCTCGTCACTTGGCCAAGGCTCTAAATGGCGAGGTCCGTCGCCAAAAGCCCTCGTGTAGCTTAACAGTGCGACGTTAATATTCACTCACTCACCCAGGGTCGAAAGTCCACCATTCTCGTATCATGCTGCTTTTGATTTAGTCGATTTTCGGGAACAAAAAAAAAACAGAAAAAAATTAATTATTGAATAAATAAGTAGAATTAATTAATAAAATTATAATTATTAATAAATCTCAATTAAATTTTGGCGCACTATATACGTAGGATTATACTCAATCAGAAACAAAAACAAAGGCTTTGGGGGACGGACCCAGGGACACCCCCCTCTTGTGTGCTGCGCCACTGTGCGTAAATATTTTATTTATATTTAAATTATTGATATCCGATTGTATTAAAAAAAATTTTTTATTACCCTAACCTCTTGATTCAGTGGTGTTTTTTTTACCCCCCCCCCCCACATCTGGTGGAGGCAGGATTCTAAGGGGCTCAAAGCCTGACCGAGTCCAAGTACGCCATTTAACCAATTGTGCAAAGGTGTATTAAGTTATGGTTTTGCAATTCTTTGTATAAGATGCAGCTTTGGGCCCAAAACCCGACTCTGCAGGTGGCCCTATTATTCTCCGTTACGCCACTGTCTTCATTAAGGACAGGACTTTGATTTCTAAAATTTAAGTTGAATTATGTTTTGCTCTCCAGTTACCTACTCCCGGAAGTGAATTTCCACAAAACTTTTTAGTGGATCCCTACTGAACCAAATAAACGTACTTGCCAATTTTCAAGTCTTAAACCTAATTAATTCAAATATTGAAATTTTTTTTTATTTATACGCCCCATAACTACCCTTAAGAATCGGTTTCAACAAAATAAATATGCTTACCAAATTTCATTACTGTAGATCTAGGAGCTCAAAGAACGGGAATTTTTTTTTATCTATATGCCACAGTAACTCCCTCCTCCCCATAGGAGTTTGAATCACTATTCAAAGAAAGAAATATACTCGCTAAATTTCCAGTGTATAGATCTAAGTGTAAAAAGGGGAATGTTTATAACGCTCTTTAACCTCTAGCCCACGCTCTTGGGGATCGATTTTCTCAAAGCCTCTTTTGTAGCGGATCTCTACTCCATGAAAGGAAGATGCTTACCAAATTTCAAGTCTGTAGGGGTCTAATAGTTCTAATGGCGAGTTTAGTCATTTTGCTTCTCTCTCTCTCTATATATATATATATATATATAATATACTAGCTAGTATATCCGTTCTTCACACGGGTGAATTGAAGAATAAAACAATATAGATTGAAGGATAAAGAATTTTATAATGAGTTAATTTTAAGTGCATTGCAAATTAAACAAAAAAAGATTTTATTTCATCTCTGTTAAACAAAAAATCGTGTTTGCCAAATTTTAAGTCTGTCGATCTAATAGCTGAAAGAAGGGATTTTTTAAATTTTATTTATAACGCCCCCGTGACTCCCTTGTGGGTTGACTTTTGAAAACCTCTTTACTAAGCTGATTTCTTCTCAGCAAAAATAACATGTTTTCCAAGTTTCATGGTTGTAGAGATTTAGTAGTTCTTAGAAGGCAATTTTTTTTTTAATATGAAACCCTCCTAAAACCCCTTGGGGGTCGATTTTTTCAAAGCCCCTACTTATCTCAACTCCATGAAAGGATCAGGCCTACTAAATTTGAAGTCTATATATATCTAATACCTCAAAACCCTTGCACCCCCTCCCTTTTGACGGTCTATTTTATCAAAACCTATGTTGTAGCTAATGTCTACTCCATGAAAAGATATGCTTGCTAAATTTCAAGTCTGTAGATCTAATAGTTCGAAAACGGAAATAATTGTGCATACCACCACTTTAGCCCCTCGCAACCCCCTTGGTGAGTCAGTTTTCGTAAAAACCTCTTTTGCAGTGGTTCTCTACTCTGTGAAAAGAATGTATTGGTCAAATAGCACAAAAACCGAAATATTTATCTATCTATTATTACTCCTCGCAATCCCCCTTGGGTGTCGATTTACGCAAAACGTTTCTTAGCGGATCTCTACTCCATTCAAGTAACGTGCCTGTCAAATTTGAAGTCTGTACGTCTAATAATTTAAAAACAGTACACCCTTTTATCTGTAACCCCATCAGAACCCTTCCTAGGGTTCGGTTTTTTCAAAACCAGTTCTTAGCAGATCTCTACTCCATGAAAGGAACACGCCAACCAAATTTCGTTTGTATGTGTAATAGTTCCAGAGATATCGTGATGAATGAGTGAGTCGCTTTTCTCCTTTATATGTATAATTTACGTTATTTGTTGGATTAAAATTTGAGAGATGGAAATAAAAGCTAAGTCTGGGAAATAGTGGGTGGTGTGCTTGTTTTAAACGAAGCCATCCACTATGAGGTTTCCCACCTAATTCCCTTCTAGAACAAAGCACTTAAGCCTGTACGGATCGGTCGCAAATGACGTATGTCTAAAATGCCTTCGTTCGATGACTTTTTCTTCTGCTAATGATGTTTCACTTCCTCTATCCTTATGATTACGTTATTCATCCGCTCAGCGTGATCTCCAAAGATGTTCCAGATTAACCTTGATCGTGATCTTGGAATGTCTTAAAATAAATTAAAACCTTACACCTATACACTTTGCTTTTTCTTGTTAAACACTAGGATCTTTCGACCCATTTCGTCATTCCTCGTTTGCATTTATGGTAGGTTCATTGATTGGCAAGCTACATCCCCTCCCTAGAGGCTCTATCCGTCGAAAGTTTTAAAACAGTAGTATGAAATATTTTCCAGTGTTAAGTATTTATGTCAGGGCATGTTCCATTGTGTGAAAATAAAAAAAGGACTGTCACAGCTTTAATTATCGCTGTGACGGGCTCACGCGTTTTTTTCATTAACATATCCTTTTGGGTTCTTTGGGGCCAGAATAAATGGCAATTCTTTCCCAACCAACCCAAGAAGTAAAACGTGAAGGAAAGGTGCAAATTAAGAAGCTTTTAAATAACAGAAGTTTAGAGTAAGCAGGGTGGCATTTGGGGAATGTTATGTTAGTTCGTGTGGCAAGTGTGAAGAGTGTTTCTAGAAGTTAAGTGACAGTCAAGAGAAGTTACTCGTGACAGAGAGCCCTTAGTCAAGGTGCATACCATTGTTCGCCAGAGAACCGCTACTTCAACTAGGATCAGATAAATTGTTTCGTCGGACATAAGGTAGGAGTTACCATTTAGATATTCGGATCTGTGATCGCATTGAAATTGAGCTTAGGCGAGTTAGTTATTGATAGTGGTCCGCGTTACATTATTTCGGTATTATATATTGTGTGTTTAGCCACCGTAGATTCTCTCACATATATTATCTAATCTGTTATTGGTTTAAGTTAAGATCTTAATAAAGTAATATTTTATGGCAGCTTCTAGTTCATTTATTCCTACACCTCTAGCTCACGCTGATAATCAAGGAGAAGGGCACCCAAGGGGGTCGCTCTTGCATAGCATTAATATTATTTTTAAATACAAATTTACTTTTGCTTTCTAAAATAAATGATATTCCTCTGCCAAAACCCACTTTGATCCATGGAAGCAACGAAGCTATTACTAAAGAATTTTAATCAACTAGGATCTCGGATTTTCGTACAATGCAGGGTGGGCAAACAGAGCTGCCCGCCAAGAGGGTCAGAAAAGCGAATAGAGTAGAAATGTTCTCTTTAACTGTGTCAAATAGCAAAACTTTGTTAGTAAAATTTTCCCTTAATCATGATAGACAAGAATAAATTTAGATGCGAGTTGACTGTGGTGAGAATTTCAACTAACAATTTTACTCCTAATTTAAAAAAAAAAAAACGAAAATGAAATATGCTTGCTGCTATGAATGATATATGAAATTAGCGCAACTAATGAATTGAATGAAACTGCCACTATATTAATAAAATTACTGACTTTGATGGTACAATGTATAGCTTTCCACCAGGTGGGGTGGCGTAGTTGGTTTGTCGCTGGCTTTGTACGCCCAAGTTTGCGGGCAAAATATTAATACAATAGAAGCATTTTTTACAAAAGGAGAACATTTGGAATAAAAGTTATTCTAAGTTAATTTTTTGCCAAAATAGTGTATTTAAATAATTTTTTTTTTTTTTTTTTGTCATAATGCCCTTAAAACAATTTTATACATGTATTCTAATCTAAGTGACACTAAATATAAATATTATCCATTTATATATATACGCTTTTGCAAAATCACTGTTCCAAACGTAGTCGGATACCTTAAAGATCACTAGAGTGCCTGTTTGACTTGGGTGCTCTCGGCAATATTAAATTATTTGTACCATTTCGCACTGTCAGAGCTCAGGAAACTGGGCGTCAAAATTACACTGCGGCGATTGGTATTCCACCTATATGGTGTCGCACTTAAAAAGTAGTACTAACTACTGGGAAATGTACTAGGTCTGCAATGGTAAATACCAATCCGCAACCCTATAGGGCGGGGAATGCATATCTTTCCAGAGATGCAAAGTGAAGTAATGAATGCAATCACACACACACACACACACACACACACACACACACACACACACACACACACACACACACACACACACACACACACACACACACACACACACACACACACACACACGCACACACACACACATACACACACACACACACACACACACACACACGCACGCACGCACACACACACACACACACACAATGTTTTCCAAATGATTATTAATCAGTTGCTAAGACGTCAGTAAGAGATGTGCTATAAAGGGAATGACCGCATCATCCCGACCCAAATGCCGAGTGATTTAATTACTCTGTTTTCTTTTAGTTTAATTGCAGTCTACCCTCAAATGGTGACATCTGCTCTTACTATCCATCTGGAAGACACAGATAGAGTCCTCGAAGGTTTATGGAATCAAAAGGAAGTCATGCAAAAGAATGTCTTCTGCTATATACACTATCAGGGTACTCCGATGTAATGCGCTGAAGCATCAACTTGTTCAGGGGTCAGTGGCGTAACGTACACCCTCGCAAAACCCCGTATCCCGAGGGTGGGGGAGGGACCCAGGATTCTAGGAGGCTCAAAGGTTATGATTTTTCATTCCTTGGTATCTGGCTTGGTGCCTAAAACCCGACTTTGTAGGGGGGCCCTAATATTCTCTGTTACGCCACTGTCAGGGGTCAATAAACCTTCGAGATAGATGAACCAAATTGTAAGTGAAACGTCAAGGAGATATTTATATGCGTACGCAAATGTAGGAGCGTATATATAGTTCTAATAATCTCTACTAGAGAACCAGAAGTGATTTGAACTCTAAAGATAAAAGAATCAAACGAACATTAGAAACTTGAAAATATGGAGATTCTGTAGTACTATAAACAATACTATTTTAAGACAACTTTTAATTACATATAAAAGTGGAATATTTAACCTGTTTTGTAGCTAGCCAACCTTCCTCCTTTCTGTTTATAATATTGAGCGAAATCCTATTGAAAATAATGGATAAAAGCTTCAAATCCATTATAAGAAAAAGGTAACATACCTAAAAATGCATTAAAGAGATGCTTAAATCACGATGAATTAGTGAACAAGAAACAAATTATTGCCAGATTCCGGATCCAAATACAGATTAAAGCTATAATATTACTGGCCGAATTGTAGCATAGCAATAGAAAGAATTATTTTTACTAAAATAATTATACATTAAATAAATTATGGCGAATATTAAAATTATAGGAGTAATACTAAGAATATTTTTGTATTAGTCTACACTTTAATATTAAGGTTGAAAGTAAAATTATTGGAATATATTACTTTTTAGAACTACTCTTACACCATCTATGAATATTTTATATGAATTGAAAAATAATATATATTCCAAATTATTAGATTTGCAAACGATTTTTGTAAGCTTTGCCAAACTTCTCGAGTCAAGTTTTATTATAAGCCAAAAGATATATACTAGTTTAGTCAAAAGGCATACAAACAGGTAATTAAAAATTAAAATAGAGCAATAAGAAAGAAAAACGTTAATCTCGTTTAGTTGCTCCTCAATTTGTAATTGTAAGCGAAAAAATTATTCTTTGGAACACAACAAAAAGAAAAGAAAAAGCGACCGATTTTTCTCTTTCTCCTCATGAACAATGGGACAGTTAAAATAAGGTAATGTATTGCTTTGTTGTGAAAAAATTGTCAGCTGTTTACACATGAAGAGTGAAAAATCTCTAAATTATAAACAAATAGATAGATGAAACAAAACTTCATATGGAATGTTCCTTGAATGAAGGAGAAAAAAATGTTATTTTTGAGGTAGAATTTTTTTTTCTTTATATTTTTTCAACTGCATATATGTTTAAAACTCAACGGAATCTATTTTTTTTTCCATCCGCGCTTGAGAAAACGTAACGTATTTCTTCCTTTTTGATTATATACGATTTTGTAAAGAATGAAATATGATCGAAAACGAAAACTGTTGAAATAGTTATCAAATGACGAATCGCACGTTGTCTATTTTTGTCTATAATGTGACTGGCATTGGTTCGACTGGTTCTGTGCCTTCGTGGATTAAATTTTTGATTTATTATTTCTACTTTTAGAAGTACACCGAGCAGGCAGGTTTGGCAAGTGCTTAAATTTTAGACTTTAAAAAAGGTTTATAATTTGCATTTTTATACTTGGAAATTTAAGAGAGAGCGCGAATGCTTTTTATTGTGTAGCATGTATTTTATTCATCTTTCTATTACAGTCTTACATTTTTGCTTTGCATAAAAAAAAAATTAAAAAAAAAAAAATCACCCATGTTAGTAGTATTTTACTCCAATTAGTATTTGCTGTTTATTCTAAATTGTAAATTCAGATTCAACAAATTAGATTTACTTAAATTTTTTTTTAATTAACGCATTTTGAGAAAGATAAAAAAAGTCTTGAAAGTAATTTATTGTGTTATAAAGTGATATATATTTTGGCCTTAAAAATTTATTATTGATTGTTTTTACACACACTTTCAATTTTCACCATCACTTGAACATTAAAACAGGCTTATAATTACTAAAAAAGTTCATTTTTCAAGCTCTGAAAAGATACTAAAATCTACTAAACAGGGTGAAACTTATTATTTCTAAATTAGTTTATTCGTCCCATTCTCAAAATATAGTTCAAACTGCTGTTTTGAAACACTATCAACTCGATAGGTTCAGCTTCACTCAGTGGAGCAACGGAGAATATTCGCCCCCCCCCCCTGCAAAGTCAGGTTTTAGACCCTAGGTCCCAATTACTTTGTGTCAGTCAGGCTTTGGGCTCTAGGAGCCCTAAGCAGCAGGGATGTACGTTACGCCACTGATCGTACAGGTTCAGATCCCTGGGCATTTTTTTATGAACTCGCAACGAGGAATCTGGCTCTGCAGAGTTTGGGCAATATTTATGGGACATTTTGTATAAACAAACTTCATAGTACTCAGCTATGATCAAATAAATGGTAGGGATACACACACAGTAGGCAAAACGAAGAATTACATCAAAGTCACAGCGATCTGGTTTTGAGAATGCCAGCTTCAAACCCCTTTCGACTGTTCGCATATTTTTTTCCCATTATCCAAGCGTTTTGGCCACCGAATTTCTTCAAATGTCGCTATAAAACTCCACGGAAATTGCCGAGGTGTGCGAAAGAATAATGCGCAGTAATTGGTGTAAGAGTTTATAAAGTATTTTATGGTACTGTTTCGTTTCGCATGCGCAAATCTCGCCAAGTTGGCGTTATTGACGACAACATACAATATACATATTAAAAAAAGAAACGAGCCTTACAGTAGTCGCATATGATGTGTAACATCTGACATGTTATCGTGGTAAATACGCAATGGTAACTTAAATCCTGAAAGAAATGAATCGAGTATGATTGGAAATAATTTTCTATCTAATAATTATATCTTTAATG
>BMAV01013304.1:88043-102205 GCA_019973955.1 Trichonephila inaurata madagascariensis
CTAGAATTGGATTTATCCACATTTTAATACATTAGAATGGAAAAATTTTAACAAAAAAACTCCGGTCACACTATTTTAATTGGTAGTAACTCTGAAAATACTGTGAATTTTTCAAAAATAATACTTCAAGCTCTCTGAAAAAGTTTTAGCTCTATATGAACAAAATGTTATTATTATAGAGGCATTTTTCATAAAAAAAATGTTTTAGAAATAAGTAATTCTAAGTTCATTTTTTGCCAAAATATTGTATTTAAATAAATTTTTATTGAAGTAATATTCTTAAAACAATTTTATACGTGTATTCTAATCTAAGTGACATTAAATATTAAAAGAAATATTCATTTGTACGCTTTCGCAAACCATGGTTTCGAACATAGTCGGATACCTTAAACGTATTTCACTCTATGCTATTCTTTCTTCATTTGTTTCCAAAAAATTGCAGTGAAATAATTTTTCTTTTAATAATATTCTTAAAATAATTTTATATGTATATTTTAATTCATCTAACACTAAATATCAAAAAATTATCCATTTAGAGGCTTTTTACAAATTACGTGTTCCGAACGCAGTCAGTTACGTTAAACGTACACAATAATTTAACAACATGTTTGAACAAACATCTATAACATCGCTTTCTCTTCAGAGTAACCACAACACAGGCCCTTTTATTCCTTATTTTTTTTATGGGTGCGATATGTTTTACAGGTTGTTTGACATCAGTAGCGATCTGGTAACATACATTGAATTGTGCCTTCGTTTTTGCTACTTTTTTCTTTCTTTCTGCGAATACATTCTATGACCCAGTTGATACGCATGACAGAGTGCAATGTCTGATTTCACCCCGCATTTGACTTTTTCCACTGGATTCAAAACTTTTCAGGATACAACACTCTTCGTTGTCAAAACTTTTCAAAGCGAAAGTAGTTTTCCTGTCCGAGACAAAACGGCGAGGGAGTGAGTGCATCTTGCTCTGACAATCTGTTGGACAAGTGTTCGAAGAGACAATAGAATTCGATCTTGGTCGGTGAAAAAATGGCGTTAAGTGTATTCAAATGTTTGAACAGCTTTTTATTATATAGAACGGATGCGTCTGCTGGGGTAAATAGAAAGAGGGTTTTCAATAAATGGAATACAACCTTTTTCTTTTTTAAAAAAAAGGTTTTTAAACTTTAAAAAAATCTTTTTTTTTTATTTGATCGCGTGCTTTTATTTTGAATTTGAATCCAAACGTAAGAAATTGAGTGATAAAAGGGAAATCACAAAAATTTAATAAGAGAGGGAAATTTTTTGTCTCTCTTTTTTTTAAAAAACTTTTTTTAAACCGTTATACCCCTCCGCTGGACATTTCATGGCATTATAAGACTATACATTCTTTTTTTAGGTTATTATTATCTAAATCAAACTTCATTAAGCTTTCAATTTCGAAAAAAGTATTTTAATAGGCTTCGCTTCTTGATTTAAAAAGGATATGACTTGAGTTTTTAAGACAGAGGTATATTTATCATTTACGCCCCTGTAGCCCCATTCCCTTTGTAGATTTCCTCAAATATCATTTTTATCGGATATCTACTCAACAAAAGAAACATACTTACCAAATTTCAAGCTTAAGGGTGAAATAATTCAAAAACGGGATTTAAAAAAAACACGTTCATGGCGGATCTCTACTCAATAAAAGGAACATGCTTGTCGAATTTCGAGTCTCAAGGCCTAATAGATCAAAAAAGGGAAACCTATAACCTTTCGTAACCCAAGTTAGGGATCGATTTCTACTAAACTCGTTAGTGGATCTTTACTAAAGAAAAGGTGTCTACTAAATTTTAAGTCTGTAGGTCTTACAGTACCGAAGATCTTGTGATGGTTAAGTCGCTTTTCTCCTGCATATATAGATTGTAACAATATTTAAATCACGACGATCACAAGACAACTACAATGATGTGTTTTCCGTAGATTTCAAAGCTGACACTACTACTACTACCACTAATACTACTATTACTACTTCAAAATACTAGTAAAATCCATTAATAGTTTCACATTCGATAAGCGGATAAATATATACACAAATATTAAGATTCTTCAAGGAGATTTTAAAAATAAAATTTAAAAAAAAATATTTTATCATACAATTATTTTAAGGCATTTTGCTTATCCATATCAGTTATTATTGTTGACAAATATGAGTTTTTTTTTAAAAGATAGCTTTCGTAAAAAGCAAAAGTTGGCAACGGTAAAGCGCATGAACTGATTGGCTGGAAACATGATTGCATTGATTGTGTGAACATAACGTCACATGAATTTATATCTGTTATTAAAGAAAATTGTAAAGCAGAATGAATACTCGATGACAATAAAAAAACAACAATCAAGCAAAGTGAATAACTCTTCCCTAACAAGTGAAAATAAAATAAAAGATAGAAATCTGGAGTTGAGTTACCGTTACACGGAATACAAATTAGGCAGCATTATTCTTTTGTATCTTCTTCGTGCCGGAACTAACAACTTAATGTCCAAAAGTTGATACATTCAGTAATAAAACAAACAGCTGTTGCCAATACTTTTGCTCAATGGTTGCAATCACGTATAGAGCCTAAATCTGATAAAATTTGATATATATATAGTTATACAATAAAGTACTTAAGTAATTGAAATGCTGACGCTGTGAAAAGGTAATTTGTCATTCAAGATTCATTCATCGTTGATCTGACATATTAGTTCTGTACATATTTAAATTGATAAAAAAACTGAAACCATATTCGAATTATCAAAATTCTTTCCCGTGAAACAAACGAATGCATCAGACTAAATTTCTCTCAAAAAATATCTTAATGTTTTTATTACAGGATTAGCGTAGTACGTGTTTTTAACATGCTTTTATTAGCNTGACATATTAGTTCTGTACATATTTAAATTGATAAAAAAACTGAAACAATATTCGAATTATCAAAATTCTTTCCCGTGAAACAAACGAATACATCAGACTAAATTTCTCTCAAAAAATATCTTAATGTTTTTATTACAGGATTAGCGTAGTACGTGTTTTTAACATGCTTTTATTAGCATCGCCAGTATGTAGCGGAATCTTTGAACTCGATTTTTACCTATTTGAAAAAGTCAGATTCGAAATTTTGTACACATGCCAAGGATTGATGACAGTACAATAATTTAATAATTTTGTTTCATTATCTTGATCAGGATAATCAGGATTAACAATTTTCCATTCCATATTTGGCGACTAAAAGATTAAGGTATCCGACTACGTTTGGAACCGTGATTTTAAAAAAGCACATAAATGGATAATTTTCATGATAATTAGTGTCGCTTAGATTAGAATGCATGTATAAAATTGTTTTAAGGACCTTTTGACAAAAAAAATTTATTTAAATACAATATTTTGGCAAAAAATTAACTTAGAATAACCTTTTTTTCAAAATGATCTCCTTTTATAACATAAATCACATATTAACATAAATCACAACTTGGCGCCTTGCCCCGTGATATCAAACTAGCACTCATTGAATCCCGGCATGCATGTAATTAATATCACACACACACACACACAGTACGAATCTTATTTTTATTCTCAACTAACTTTTTTCCAGAGCTACCCAATGGCTAATGGTAACGAATTTTCAGCCACCATGAAGTCGCGCTCAAAAATGGCGGCTTCATTTCTTCGAGTCCACACACAAAGGACTTTTGGGTACCGCAAATACTCAATCTTTTAATCTCAATTCTATTTAATGAACAGTACACAGTTCTATTTCCCGCAAGCATTTTTTTGATGGAATCTGAAGTCCAATTCCTCACTATTGTTAGCCAAGAAGATCCTGCTTTAAATCACTAGGTATTACAGCTTATAAAAGATTCCATTTGCGCGAAAGTTTTATTTTTTATAAGTAAAATGTGTAAAATCAAAATCGTGGTAACACAAAAACTGATTTTGCATGTTCTACATCCTCCAAAACATTCTTTAATAGAAGTTAAATAGAACTGATTGGATAGTAACGTGATAAAAATGACGACCTTGTAACTGTGTGTGTGTGTGTGGCATGCAATATTTTTGTTCTTAGATTTGATCATTTTTAAAATCTGATAAATTTTTAAATAACTAAATGTATTTGTGCTCAATATTCTGGAAGATTATTTAAATATATTTATAAAAAGCTTTAAGATAAATTTACAAAAAATATTTTTTTAAACGTCTTGCTGCAATTTTATGACTCTAGATGCAAAGTTGTAGTAAGTTTCTGCATATAAAGTTTCTTAATAAATGTAACTTTTATTTTTATGTGATTATCCGAATTTACTTTTGTCAATTTTATTTCCAATGCGTTATGAAAAAGTATCCATACATTTAAAAATAACTTAATTCAGTGGCGCAACAGCTCATGAGGGCGAAAGCCTACTGTGCCCAACTCAGTATATGCGACCTTGGGCCCAGAGGTGCATGAGCAGATGTTCCGGTCAGATGGTCAGTCTGACGCAAAACCTCCAGTATTAAGTTCCCAATCCAGTTTGGTACTCATTTATCAACCCACTGAAGGGATGAAAGGCTAAGTCGACCTTGCCCAGCCTGGGATTTGAACCCCGGACCTGCGGCGTGACAGCGCGATACACTACCACTTAGCCACTGGGTTTCAAATAATCAATCGACGAAAAAAATTCATGTGACGTCATAGTCACATGATTACTGTAATCACGGGTTTCCATCCAATCAATTCATGCGCGTCGTTGCTACCAACTTTCGTATTTTTGCAAAACTTTTGTTTTAAAAAGTACGTGTTTTGCAATAATAGTAAAAATACGTGGATAAAATAAGATTTTTTGTTTTGAAAAGCTTTTTATGAGAAGAATCTCAACATTTGAACATCTTTACTCAGTTATCAGAATCAAAACTGTATTTAAATTTTACAAACAGAACAACAAGCCCAAGTCAAATGACAGTTTCGAATTCAATGGAGAGCACGTGATTGTATTCATCACGTGACCATCATGAATTGAACCCATTGCTTGACTCGGAAATCCTTTTAAAGTAACCTTTGTGCTTCCTCTTTTTGAATACTGATCATAAAAAAGAAATTTCTACTTGGAACTGGCAGCCCCTCTTCCCATTTTCACACCATTTCAACTCGAATGCAATGATAGAATTACCGCACGTCAGTCTCCATTAGTTTGGGAGACAGTCATTGTTCGAACTTACGAGGCTTGAAACCGCAACCCAATGACTACGAGTCCGTGACTCTATTAACCGGCCTTCCACTACCCTGGTTGTTTTTCAAAATCGAAAATATGAAAAATTCCAAGAACCCTAATTTGCAGAATTGAAATCTTATTTGTAAGTTTATATTACTTTAATTACTTTAAATAATATCTTCAAACAATATATGTCCAAAACAATGTAATTTAGTTTTGCATATTACCTAGATACGGTGATCTAGTTGGGAAAGCTTTCTTTATGTTTGTATGACTTACGTAGTCATACGAACATGATTAAAGTTGTAGTCATACTATCATGATTAAAGTTGAGGTATGAATTTGCAGCTTTATTATTCTATATCCCATACAGCCTCCTATTCAATCAATCAAATCAAGGATGTTTGATATTACAGCAGCGTTTCTCAAACTGTGGGGCACCCCCTCCTCCCCATAGGGAGCGTGATAACTCTACGAGGGGGGCGCGAAAATATTGAAAAGTCGAAAACAAAAGATTATCTAAAAAAATTATTAATTTACTGAGAGTAAACGAACAAAATACATTCTGACACATCATAAAAAATAAAATACACATTTACACTGATATAATACACTTTTAAATGTATCAGTACTGCACAATGTATTTTATAAGTAATTGAACAATATTAAGTTAAGAGCAAGTTTAATAATTACCAGTGACTCCATGTGGGCTTGTCATATATACAATTATATACAAAAATTAATACTTATCTTGATAATTTGTACGGTTTATAATTAATTCCTTAACTGCCGAAATTAAAAGTTATACGGTTCACTCCCCAATGCCACAGTTTTTTCAAATAGGCTCACGTTTCAGATGTATTGGAGGAGGGGGGTGTGGAAAAAAGAAGCAAATCCTCTGAAATACGTAAATACTTCGCAAACACTGTCAAGTTAGTTTTATTGCTACAAAGCTTTCGGAGTAATTCTATGGATAGAAGTTCACAGAAAAGATCGTACTTCGGAAAGACTTTTATATACGTTCGGGGCAATTAACGCTTTGGCCGAGAAAGATATTTATATACGCTGATGGCACTTAAGAGGTTAAAGTTGTATTGTAGCTTTAGTGTGTTAAAGTGTATTATTGAATTAAGTATATTGTTATTGCATGGGGAAGGGGTGTGAGAAAATTTTGATTCAATATTGGGTCGCAAATATTGAAACTTTGAGAAGCATTGTATTACAGTGTTAAGATCAATATGATCGAGCTGTTATTTTTCACCGCCAGGGGAATTATTAATAAAAACCGATGATTATCTATAATAGCCGAGTAAGGGCTGAGGTAAATAAGGAACACAGGTTGATGTGACCTCTGGTCTATTATACATGCAAAAGATATAAAAAAAGTGATATTTTCTTTTCTTTCAAATTTTATAAAAAGGACTATGTAACAAAAATTTCATTACATAGCTATACTCGCCTTAAAACAAAATAGTGTGTATCTTTATAAAAATCGAATCAATTATTTATTATGATAAAGGAAAAAAAAAAGTATCTGTAGATAAAACTGAGCGTTAATGTAACGATTAAAAAGAAATTGAAACTGTACACCTCACAGATAGGAAAGAAAAAAAAAAGAGGACACAAAACAGAAGTGAAAAGAGCCATTTGTCAGAGAACTCATTAATTATTCCAAAAGCAGTGTGACTTATCATTATATCTGATTGATAAACGGTTCCGGAATCGAGACACCACCAGAATGGATTATCAATTTCATCTCTTGGCTAAATGCTTTCTACACACGCAACTTTCGATTGAATCTCGGTCCTAATGAGTCAATAGGTGGATTCCTGTCGTATTTTTGACAGACAACCTCGCAGTTACCGAAAATATGAACGTATGGATTGGCAACAGATTCCGGATATGACGTCACAGTTATGCAGTATTCGTAATCAGTAAAGAAACTATCCAGAATGTCTCTGTTCTACAATGTGCAGTTTTAAATTAATCGAAATTCTTTTGTGACGTCTGATTTAAAACAGATATGAATGATAATTTTACGAGAGGTTTGGAAAAAGAGTTACATTCCTTATTACTGATTCAAATAAGCATGCTTCTTTTGTGAGACATGACTAAAGAACGTCATGATTCGGAGATGATTTGACTCAAAATCAATGCCAATAAGGGTTTGCAAAAGTTCAGTGTGTCCACACATCAAAATTTACACAGTTAATAACTTTGAATACGTTAGTAAATTTATCTCTTGTTAAACGAACGTTTCTAGGTATAGCGTCAAAAAATCACATGAATTTGATTTGGTTTTAATTTAAGTCGCACTGTGTGTGAAGCAACACGAGGGCTATTGGCAACGGACCTCGTAACTCTGAACCTCAGTCAAGTGATGAGGACGTCACCTGTGAGCTGACACTCCTTCTCCAAGCTTCCATATCGTTCTATCGGGAGGACTTTGAGCCTCGATAAATTCAAAGTGCATCTGTCTCTCAAATATTGATGGCGATTCTTTGCGAAAAAGATCGATTTTTAAATCGGTTCGAATCGTGACCTGATGAATCGATTCACAAAAAAATCGAGGTCTAAAAGATCGATTTCTAAACAACCGATTTTTTTCCAAGTCTGCATTTACGATGTAGATATATATATAAA
Source organism: Trichonephila inaurata madagascariensis (assembly GCA_019973955.1). Classification (NCBI taxonomy): domain Eukaryota; kingdom Metazoa; phylum Arthropoda; class Arachnida; order Araneae; family Nephilidae; genus Trichonephila; species Trichonephila inaurata. The sequence continues at coordinate 95,877 of BMAV01013304.1, forward strand.
TCCATTTTACGAAAAACAAGAAAGATACCATAATAAACGATCTCTTATCAGTAAAATCAGGGAATTTTTTATATAGTTCAGGGAATTCGACAATTACAACTACTTTTTTTACCATATCAAAGTATCAGGTATGAAATGAGACATTTATTTTCTAAATGTATTTGTTTCATTAAAAAGTTTAGAAAATAGATAATTCAGCTTAAAGTGTGCGTGTTTCCAATGCTTGATATCTAAGCTTTTTAAAAACAACAGTCTGTCAAGTCTAATGGAATCCAAGCGGTTCTGCTCATCGCTTGCGATGTTGCCGGCAATCGAAAAAGGCGTTCACAAGGAACAGATGATCCCACGATACTCATATACATCATGGCTATGAGTGAACGTCATGATAAATAGGTTTTTTTTTTTTTTGGTCTTACCAGTAAATTAACCCTTTAACCACTAATACAGTAATATTTTACGGGTTTTAAAGAAAATACATTCAACTAATTGTAAATAATTTTATGGTTTTTAGCAAACCAGAAAAAATCGAATGTCGATTTTCTAGGATAAAATATAGATTCACTGAATCGATTCAGTGTTACATATCGATTTTAAAAAAATGATTTTCTTTTAGCCCGAGAAATCGATTTCAGATCGCCATCCCTACTCTCAACACTGGGGATCTTCCGTAGCGCTAGGTTTCGAACCTGAGAATCAGCAACGCCGGCCACGAGTTATCGACTATGACCACTCGGTTACCTCGGCCAAAAGGCCTTGTGAAGTTGAAACATATCTAAATGCTGATAGGATCTTCAGTCAGAGGTATATCTTAATAGCTTAATTTCATCCTGTATAACTTTATTAATTTTAATATGCTAATAACTCTTATTTACATTTAATAACTTGTAATTAATTTTAATAAGCTGTAAACTTTAAGCCACCTAGTTAAGAATTAAAAGCTTAAAGTACAGTAAACTTAGAAGAACTAGTTAAGATATAGTAAATAAAGTATAGTATATAAAGTGTAGTAAGCAGTGGCGCACACAAGGGGGGTCCGGCCCCCCCAACCAATTGATTTTTTTCCCGATTGACTATAATTCTAAGTATATAGTACGTAAAATTTAGCTAAATATTTGTTATTAATAATTAATTTTATTAATTAATGCTAATTATTTATTCAGTAATTAGTTTTTGTGTTTTGTTTCCGAAAATCGACAAAATCAAAAAGAGCCTGATACAAGAAAGGTGAACTTTCGACCCCGGCCTCCCCCCCCCCTTGAAAAATTCCTGTGTGCGCTATACTGGTAGTAAGTAAACTTAAATTACAGTAGCAGAAATGAAATAGTATTTAGAAGTGTGAAGTATGGATCCAATATTTGCAATCGAAGACCCTCAACCTCAACAAGTATAATTTTAACTCATACTCATTAAATATATTCTTCCTTCATCGTATCTTAGATGTGGAGAGTGGGGTGCTGACTTAGATGTCGAATTCGTTACTGGAATGCCCAGAATTATTTGAGGAATTGAAGGCAAAAAACATATTTTTACTTCGAGGAGAATTAGGCCAATATAGAGATGTTAGTTAGTAAATGAGAATACCATTTTAGATACAATTTATGTAAATTAATAAAGAAAGAGGAAATGAATTATATAAAAACTTCCATTAGGCCATTGCATTCAATAATTTTACTTTATATAGTGTAGAATATACGATAAAAACTATTTCCTGAAGGTGGAAGGAATATTTGTACTGGTTCTTCCAAATTACACACAAGGAATATATTTGTACTGCTCAAAACTAAGAGAATTTGCATATTTTGTTCAACCTCATGGAAAGAGATTTGAATGAAATGTAAAAATACTGCTTCGAAACAAAGATACATATCATGTGTGTCGAAGACGTAAACGTATACATGTGTAAGGGCAAGGTTAGTCGAGGAAAAGGATTTATAAGCGCGTGGGCCTAATTCCGCATTTTGTTCGCCAGCATACCTCGCCAAATTTCTTGGTGTTTTTTTGCAGCAGTCAGTTAGGTTAGAACTCAAACAGTAAAAATGAGTAATCACCAACGTTTAGACCCTCTGACTCCAATCGCTCGATTATGCATGTGTATTATAATTGTTGAACGGTTATTTTTTGCATTATATCAATCCTACGTACCAAATGTGATTAAAATATGTCTAGTAGTACGAGAGAAAGACGATCAAATATGAAAATTTTCTTAATTTTGGACACCAGAGCAAATACTATGCACAATACCAATTTGGGAAGGTAAGGACTTAAAAAGGACTTAAAAAGACTGCCAAGTGTAATATGCTGTTGCAGAATTAGTCGTTGTAATTCTTGATGTTTATTTTCTCGAAATTTTTTAAAAAGACCCGAAAATTTGTGTATTAATGTTTGTACCTACAAAAAGTTAGCACACAATTATAGATAATTAAAAAAAAAAATACAATATTTAAAACTATGTTGAGTATTTTTTTTAAATGTACGAAGGTTTTTGTGGCATAATTTTTCAGTAGACTTTTGATTATTAATCTCTTAATACAAAGGTCACACAATATTTTAAAAAATTATTATGTTACTCCAATAAGAACAAGTTGCAAGTACTGTAGAAAAATTACAATTCCGATATATTAATTTTTATTAGTCGAAAACATTAAACTTTACAGAAAGTTCCAAGTGTACGAACAATTTTGAGAGTCACTGTATAAATATATAGTACAAAGAATATTATGTATGTGTATAAGTTTTAAAACACACAAGGGAGGAAAAATAAAAGAAGGGGAGAAAGGAACTGGAGAAATCAGTTCCGAAACAAATCAAAAGAATTCTGAAAAGGGACGAAAAAGTAGAAGAAAAGCCCTTCTTTCTTTGTTGATGCAATGTGTCAAATGGCGGAAATGTGGAAAAAATATTTCATAGTAATATGTAAAATTTTCGCAAGCTTTCATTAAATATTTTGATACTTCTAATTGTGTATGCTAAGATTCTCATAGATAATATCTTGAAATATATAGAAAGCAGTTAAACAGAGGGTTGAAAATTACATCCTCTCTAATGACGTCAATAGCAATTTTAAATTCAGAGTTGAATCTGATTAATCAGAATTTAACTAGCAATCACCTCATTTTAGCTTACAGAATCATGATTAATCTTTCTCGCAATCAAGTTCATGGTTTTTCAAAATTAATTTCTACTTTAAAAATGAAAATTAATATTCATTTATGGACTCACTATTTTACTCAGTGCAGAAAATTACAGAGAATTAAATCAATTGAAATAAGAAAATGGAAATAAAATCATAAAGTTTTAATCGAAGAAGTAGTTGAAGTTTAAAGAAGGTTGCCAGTGGGTAATATCAAAATATTTTACACCAAACGATATTGAAAACGCTCGGAGACGATTGAAAAATGACGAGAATTAAATAATTATTTCTATAAAAACGATATTTTAACCGTAGAAAAATATTATTTAAAGTAGTGGAACAGGATGTTGTTCTAAATGAAAAAAGTAAACTAAAAAAATTCTTTGCGTTAAACAAAAAGAACAGCAAAGAAATGAGTCACGTGAAGTATTAAAAATAAGTCTCGTAAACTATGAGATAAATTATTACTTTTTCATTACCGACTGTAATCTCGTAATAATTTTAGTTAAATAATGTGTTACAGCACTAAAACAAAGCGAAATACGAGTGGTCACACCTTACAAAGAATGGTGCAATCTAACAGTTACTATTGTATTTGGTCTTCAGGATGTGCTAAGTCTTTATTATACCTACCACATTACATGCAAAATATGCGTGAAAGGTAGAACATTTTTCAAGCTTTATTTATGTTTTATACTAACACACAAAGATAGGAAATTGAAGCGGGGACTTTATGGAGAGTTTTTATGAGTTTCACTTGTTCTAGATCTCACGAAAGTTTCATAAAATCTTTTACACTCTCCAATTTTTTAACTTTTTTTTTTATTAATAGCAATTGTTATGGTTAAGTTTTATTAGAAGACCGCCAATGAAAATTATATTTATCACTTTCTTCGCGTAGAAACTTCATATACTTATATAAACTACAGATGTGTGCTTTACGATATTGGCGCTTGCATTTTCTTTTGTTTATTCTTCACTAGACAATGCATTTGATAAGTCATTTTGTGTCTTAACTAAGGAAGGTAACTGTAACCTAACTGCAAATTAACTATTGTGTCCTACTTATTGCCAACTTGGCAAATTACTATCCTAAAATTGGATAAGAGTGCAATACAGAAAAATGAGCTGGCGCAATTTGGCATAACTTGTTTTTCTTCTGTGCACATCATAGGAATTTATCAAAATGCTTAAAGAAAAATTGGAACTAATTTGGGTACTTACGTATTATCGCAACATTGCCAAAGTTCAAGATAACTCGCCAAGTTGGCAACTCTGATTAAGCATGACGAGCTGAGTTGGTAATCATTGCTTCGTTTCATATAATGTCGCCACAATACGATTGCGATAATACGTAAGTACCCGAAGCCTCGTTTTTAGCGTGATTTTATAATCTCGCCGAATAAATCTTTCTTGGCTGGGTTAATCTTATATTGTGTTGTTGTTGTTGCACGCCCCCATTGGTCAGCAGTGCTTGACCAAGTCCATGACATCGTACACTTTCAAAAAATCCAACACCAGCAAGGGATCGTCTGCTAAATCCTGCTTGGTGAGCCCTAGGCATTCGAGGATGTGAGCAGGCGAGGCCGGCTCAGAAGAACAGTTCGTGCACATTTCAAAGCTCTTGCATCCTTCGGAAAATTTCATTGTTTTGATATGGCCACTTCGAAAGCGGGTTAGAAGAGTTTGATTCTGTCTTGTAAAACCGTGAGCCAGAGAGCCTCCAGGACGAGAACACTGATACCAATGCTCTCTTATATTGTAACACTATTGACCCAATTTCGTAAGATTTTACCACTGTTTGGCGGTAAAATCCGCACCACATCAATATCAAACTAGTTCCAAAAAGTATTAGTTCTTCACAGTATAAAAAAAATCAACTTCAGTATCTAAACACTAAACAGAAGTTATTACATAACAGCAATAAAATAATGCGTAATAATTTAGATAGTTTATTGGTGTCGTTGTTGTTTCTCATCCCCGAGATCAGCAGAGCTAGATCAGGTCCATGAGTCCATTCACCCTGAAGAAGTCCAAAACCAATAGGGGATCTTGAACCAAGTCCTGCCTGGTAAGCCCCAAAGAAGATAAAATGTGGCCAGGGGAGGCTGAGTAGAAGAACATTTAGTGCAAATTTCGGAATGTTTAATGCCATCGGCAAAAGTCAATGACATCAGATGACCACTAAGGAAACGAGTAAATGCAGTTTGATCTCGTCTACTGCTGCCCCGAACCAAGGAGCCGTCAGGGCATTTGCTCTGATACCATGGGGTGCACCGGTGGGATCATCCAAATGGCCTTATTCTTTGCTTTATACTCTGAAAAAAGTTCCAAATAAGTAAGAGGAGCGGCAGACGTTGTAGTTTAGCCAGCACCAGCCCTGGCTAAGCTGTCCGCAATATCGTTCCCAGCAATGTTGACATGGGACTGGATCCACTGGAAGTGGATCTGACGAGAAAGGGAAAGTCTTTAGTATTAGCTGCATATAACTTTAACTTAAACTATAAAAAAAAGACTATAATCGTAACAATCACGAGATAAATGTAATCATGTGTTTTTCACTAACATTAGGCTCGTACTTGTTTTAGTATTTACAAATTCCATAGCACGATACTTAGGTACATATTTTACCGTCGACCCATTTCGCCAGACACAATGAAATCATCATTTTAAAAAAATGTCGCCAAATGTTACCATCGCTATTATTACAGTGTTTGAACATGCACGGCAACGTTTTCCTCTACTGGCTATATATTACGGCATTTGGTGACGTCTTTTGACTTGACAAAATTGATCGTTGGTATAATACAAAAGTACCCGTATAAGAATTTTAAAATTACTAAGATAATAATGGGCTAGCATTTAGATTTCTTCAAAAATTTTTTTTTTAAATATGCCTTTTCACACACACAATATTTAATTTTTTTTTAGATCAAAACCTCATTTTTTTTACTTATGTTGGCTTACACAGTTAACAAATACGTTTGTTTTTAAAGAAGGCTGTGTAAAAAAAAAAAAGTTAGCGACAAGAATAACGCATGAATCTATAACGTAATTGTCAGAGGATGCTGGGAACATGTGATTGCCTTCTGACATGGGACCATCCCGCCACTTTAATCAAGCCCATTAAATAGAAGAGTGTTTAAAGAAGATGCGGGGGTGGCGTAACGTACACCCCCGCATCGTGTGTGGGGGGGGG
>BMAV01013304.1:102305-124527 GCA_019973955.1 Trichonephila inaurata madagascariensis
CAGGGGAGCCCTAATATTCTCCGTTACGCCACTGATTTGAAATAATGCAGTTGCATTCAAAATTAAAAATACTCTAATCGACTAAACTCATATTTTAGGTATTTTAAAATTTTGCATAATCAGTGTTTACTTATTGCTTAGTATTGCTTTCCAGTAATAAGTATTATTTTCTCTTGATTTTGAAGCACAAATTGATTTTTTTTTTAATTTCGTTTTTTGACACCTCATGGACCTTGAGTGCTTGGTAATGCATATATTGCCTTGCAATAATAGCCGTTAAATCGAATAATATTTAATATCCCTGGTGACCCAACAGTGCATTAGCATTTGAAAATTCATTAAGTTACGGAATAATGTAGGTAGAGAGATGAAAATTGACACACATGCTTGAAATGCAACAAATGGATCTGGATAGTAAAGCGTTAGTGACGCCGCATGAAAACCGAGTATAAAATGAGCTGTATCCAGAGAAAAAACATATGCAGAACTGCGGCATGTTGACTTTACTTGAAAAAGTATTGTTAGTAAAGCTGTAAAATCTCACGGATTTGGAAAATCTTTGAAAATTATTTGCTTTTTCTCTTGAGTTTTTCAATAACGTTTAAAGGGTTTGTGTTTTGTTATAAATAGTCTATTTTTACTGTTTTTGGATCAATAAACGCGTGGTTTCAAATTTACCTTGAAACATTTTTCAAAGTCAAGAACATATTCTTTCATTACATTGACTTGAATGCATAGTTTGAGAAATTCGACTACTAAATTTTGGCATCAAACTATTCATTTGGATACTATTATTAATTTTGGCGACAAAAACAAACAAATTTGCATTAGCTTACAGGAATTTGCAAAAAATGCAACCTACATTAAGTATATAATTACCCCTTTTAAATATATTTCAAGTCAACCAATTCTTACACTTCCTTTAAACTTCTTTTCTCTGCGTAACAATGCCTGTTATTTGTATCCACTTGCTTCGAAAAGTTTCCGTTATAATCGGGTCTTTGATAATGAGTACTTTCATTACAAACAGGTCTGCAAACTTATTCTTTGACGATATCCATTCTTTTCGGAAACGCTTCAGTGAAATTTGAAATTTTTTTTATGAATTCCTAGTTGTTAAATGCTTTTTTCTTTCTTTTTAGTCTAACCACAAGTATTTTAAACTATCATTGCGTGTTTTTGAAAGAATACTAGATTTATCTTCGTGATAACCTTAAATACCAGTATTAACCCTATCTTTTACTACCGGTTCTTGTTTAGAATTCCCTGAAAACTTCCTTAAGCGCATTCGGAACAAGAAAAATCTCTGGTGTTCCTTTTTTACATATTTTTTATTATTCTATGGCCTTGTCAGCTGGAGAAATATTTTGAAAGTGATCCCTTTTTAATAACAATGATGAGATAATTGAATTTAGAGGGGAAAATTAATATAAATTTGCAAAATAGAACATTACAGTGAAAACAGAACATTAAACAAAATAGAACATTACAGTCGGTTATTTTTTAATTCGTGAAGCTGATATTAATTCTACGGTAGTTCTACCTTCCATATATCGATTGTACACTAGTGCATCGATTATTCAAAAAATAAAAATGAAAGTTTCACTGGAATACTATTTTGAGTCCGAATTATGAAAGTATTTTTATGCCTCTTTTGGTAATTCATTTGTGGATTTTCAGATATCTAAGAAATATTTTTAGAAGCGGGAGAAGATTTAAATTCCAGAGGAACCTTTATTATTAAAACGCTTTTATAAGCTTCACTTGTATGTAACGGAATTTTTGAACTCGATTTTTACCCACTTTAAAAGATCAGATTAATTCGAAATTTTGCACACTTGCCAACGACCAATGACAATACAATAATTTCATAATTTTGCTCAATTGTCCTTATCAGGATCATCAGGATTAACTATTTCCAGATTCGACGACTAATTCCATATACCATTTCCAGATCTGGCGACTAAAACATTAAGTTACAACCCTAAAAGTGTTCTTTATGTGAGAAAGGGAAGGCGCGTCAGCAATTTCTTACTATAATTTTAACAATTGTCTAGTTTTTCTGAAATGGAAATAAACAAGACTCGTGCATGTGAAAAAAAATTTATGTTCTAACTGCTAAACTCAGACATAAAGTCTGTTTTTCTAAATTCTCTCGTCGGATCTGTGGAATGAAACATCATTCATTGCTTCATTTTACCAAAACAGCTGAGAATTGATTCAGAAGTCACCGGATTAAAAATAATTTCTCACAAACTCTTCGATTCAAAACGTGTACTTTTGTGTGTAATGCTAATGCAAGTTTCAGAGAGAACATTGAGACCTTTTTAGTGAAAAATATCATTGACTAGACCTTCTTCCAGATGAAATATTTCCAACTTAGCTCTTCCAGAATCCCTTCAGTTAGCTGATCCTACATTTTGTAAACCAAGCCGTATAGACACACTGATAAGATGCCAACAGGTATTCCAGATTCTAAAAACTACCTCAATTAAGTCCAATTCATCAATGAATAAATGATAGTTTAAAAAATTAGAAAAACATGCTTTTATTGTAGATCGAACTGAAAAATGAAAATTAAATTATAGTTTGAAAAAACTAAAAAACACACTTTTATGGTTAATAGAATTAAAAAGTAAAAAATAATTCTTAATATAAGGATAAAATGATAAACGGGGAAATCCCTCCCCCCGCCCCCCCCCCCGGCCCGCCGCCCGGTCGATATCAATTGTTATCATTTCTTACTAGTTCTATTCTGAAAGGCTGAGTGTAAAAATGTAGTACAAAGCACCGATATTTTCTTTTAGTCACCAAATCTGGAAATGGTATATGGAATTAATCACCAATTCTGGAATTTGTTAATCTTGATCAGGACAATGGTACAAAATTATTACATTAGTGTGTGTCCTTGACAAGTGTGCAAAATTTCGAATTAATCTGACCTTTTAAACTGGGTAAAAATCAATTTCAAAGATTACGTTACATACAGGAGAAGCTAATCAAAGCGTGTTAAAATTAGAATAAATGTGAGCATAATGGAATTGAATTTTAATTACAAAACTGCACAAATTGTGCTGCAACTATTTCTTCAACCGAAGAAAATGTTACCTTTCCCTCTGAAATAGTAATTTCTCTTCCAATTAACTTTCCATTTTCTAATTTTAGATTTTTAATTCCGGAAAAAGATATAATAATTAAATATTTATTCAATGATAAGACGAGATAAGGTTTTCCGCTCAAAAAAATGCGAGAAAAGTTATTGCATTTTCGAATATTACCAAGAGAAGTCATCCTTAACAAAGCCAAATTTATTGGCATGATTAATTGTCAAAATAAGTCAGAAAAACGCCAATTTTATAACCAAGCTTGCTGTCTTGCTTTCAAAATTTAATATTTAACACTAGCTTTTACCCGCGGCTTCACTCACGTTGATGTCTTTAAATAACTGCCGAAGTCATAATTATTATCATTAGAAAGTAAATAAAATAATATTGATAATTTTGTTTTTATTGCTTGACTGGGACTATTAAAATTTAAAAATTCTAAAATTGATCTTACTTAGTTAAAAAAGCTGAAAACATACTTTATTATAATAATTAACAACAAATATTCAGTAACTTAAACTATTAATATTTTAAAAAGTCGAAAGTATCTACGTTTAATAAATAATTCCTCTTTAAGGTATCCGACTACGTTCGGAACCGTGATTTTGCAAAAGCATATAAATGGATAATATTTATGATATTTAATGTCACTTAGATTAGAAAATGTATATGAAATTGGTTTAAGAATAGTATTACAATAAAAAATTATTTAAGTACAATATTTTGACAAAAAATGAACATAGAATGACCCATTTTCAAAATATTCTCCTTTTGTGAAAAATACTTCTATTATAATAATATTTTGCCTGTATATATCTCAGACCTCTGTACAGAGGCTCAACTAGAATTTTTGAAATATATAACTTAGAAGTGGGTTTATCCATGTTTTACGACAACAGAGGGAAGAAATTTTAAGAAAAAAACGTCGATAATTATTTCAATGGGTTGTAACTCTGAAAATAATGTGAATGTTTCAAAAATCATAGTTGAGCCTCTGTACAGAGATCTGAGCTATATACAAGTAAAATATTGTTATAATAGAAGCATTTTTCATAAAAGGAGAACATTTTGAAAAAAAATTATTCTAAGTTAATTTTTTGCCGAAATATTGTATTTAAAGAATTCTTTTTTTATCAAAATGTCCTTAAAACAATTTTATACATGTATTCTAATCTAAGTGACACTAAATAACATGAAAATTATCCATTTATGCGCTTTTTTAAAATCATGGTTCCGAACGTATATATAGTCGGATACCTTAAAAGATCTCAAAACCAAATATTATTATTCTAAGATACTGCTATGTACTATATTATATGCTCTTCCGTCAGTTACAAATATGTGAAGATTTCGGGCATTGGACACACGCTAACAGGCTACATATAGTTGGCCATGGGAAAAGCATGATTTTTCCAAATGCACCCCTGCTACCTGCAATGTTTGCCCTTGCGCTTTGTTAATAGCAGCAGTAAAACTGAGTTTGATTGAAAATTGAACTCTCGAATTGAAACGGTAGGTCAGCGGGGATAGTTGGATTGCGAGGCATGATAACACTTTTCCCTTTCATGACACCTGTTAAAATAGTGGCACCAAGTATATTCTGCATCAATTTTGTGATCCGAAGCCTCGTTCCATTTCGTAGTCGAGGAGCATCGAGATTTTGCACAAGCATAATTGGTATATTTAGTTTTAATTGAAGTTTAAGTATGGGTACACCAAAAGTTCAAGCGAGTTTAAGCACTCTGTAGGATATGAAGTACCTTGTGTTGTATCAATGATTGTATTCATTGATAAAAATTCCTCATTTCCCCCCACACGTCTTTAAAATTTTAAAATTTTCAGTGTTGATTTTATTGACAATGTCATTGTTAGGCGACAATATTGATCTTGCGTACAACAGCTGATTACAATTTAAATTTTGTTGCAAGCCTGATTAAATTTGAGCAATGAGATCTGTGACGGGGCTTTACGAGAATTTCTACTAATATTCTTGGGGAATCTTTGGGCCAGCAATCGCATTATTTCACAGCCATCCCTCTCAAGAAGAAACCATGATATGCAGATTAGCTAGTGTATATATAGAAGTTTAATAATCATAGATTAGAAGGAAAAGGAGCTGAGTCGCTGAAAACAGTGCTGATACGGTAAGGATCAGAATTTCGCCGCGTGATTATAGGACGGACTTAAACTATCAGAATAAATTAAAGAAGTTAGGATTCTTATGATAACATTGATTACAGTTAAGCTCTTCGGATTTCGTTCATTTATTCATATAGGGTTTGAGCTCTTGTTATATCACTCTAAAGTTTCCCTTTACAGCTTGCTTGGAATATTATCTTTGGTCATAATAAATTGGATTTATCATGATTATTCTGGGTCATCAATCTTTACCTTCCGTAGATTTAGGTTGATTAGATGAAGAGGAAGCTTCCCCAGGGGGGAGCCATTGCAGATCTGCATAATTTTTTACTAAATTACACAAAATTCTCTGGTAAGTCAAATGTAACCTCCAGCATCTGCGTTCAAACATCCATCACTGATTTTCAAATGCGTCTCTTCATAATGTTCCGAATCTACGTCATTATGAAGATGCACTCTCACATTCGTTATCAGACTGAATTTTTCAACTTTCACACAAAAGCTTGATGATTTGATACAGGCTCTGATTTCATCTGCCGGTGTACCCCTCTGGATTACTGGGAGAGTTTGTCGAAAATCCCCAGCCAATAAAACTACCATTCCTCCCATAATATCTGTACTATCTCGTAAATCCTGAAGAGTCCGATTGAATGCTTCTATAGCCTTCTTGTGAGGCATCGTACTTTCATCCCACAGTCAAAGCTTAGAATGTTGAAGCATCCTGCCTCGAGAGCTATTTCTGCTGAAATTACAGATGGAAGAATCTTCATGTGCAAGATTCAACGGTAATTTTAAAACGGAATGTGCAGTACGACCGCCAGTCAGTAGTGTCGTGACTATACCGAAGAAGCTACAGCAACGCGCTATCTTCTGGTTTTTTTCTGACTGACATTAATAATAAGTTTAGCAAAAACATTTTTCCGGTTTCCCTAGAGGCGTCGAGGAAAAAGAGCGCACCACTGCCGGATTTTATTTTACGTAAGACTTGATGGAAAACATGAGTTTGTTCAGGAGTTAGTTGAGGGATTAATTCTGTTACTTTGTGACGGCCTCACGCGTCTTTTCTTTAACATGTCCTCTGGGTTCTTTGGGGGCCAAGATTAATGGCAACTCTTTTACAACCAAAACCCAAGAAGCAAAACGTGATCCTGAAATGCAAATGAGATAGCTTTTAAATAACAGAAGTTTCAGTAAGTCGTATGGCAATTTGGGGAATGTTATGTGGGAGATTGTGATACAAGTTGTTATGTGAGAGTTGACAGCCAGTAGAAGTTACTCTAAAGATTCAGCCATTAGGTCAAGTTGCATACCATTGCAAGCGCCCCCAGACGCCTCTTCATAGGATTGAAGCTACGATTGGATTAAGGTAGGATTGACTATTTGATATTAGGACTTGTAATATTATTAGAAGTGAGATTAGGTGGGTTCGATATTGAGAGTGGTCTAAGTTACGCGATTCGGTATAACTATTATTGTGTGTTTGTTCATAGTAGATTCTCTCATAAATATTATTATCTAAATTGTTAGAGGTTTAAGTTACATTCTTAATAAAGTCATATTAAGAATTTAAAAATGTCTGTTCCTTTTGTAAACCCTACACCTCTAGCTCACGCGGATAATCAAAGAAACGGCCACCCTGGGAGGGCGGTTTCACGACTTTATGCTGCAATGCTATAAAATCGTAGCATAATTCTCAAGCAATTTCATTATCGAAGTCATATCTATCGACTCGACACAGATTAATCATTCCAAAATCATGTTGTTTCTTCCCTACCATTGGGAAAACCTTATATACAATTATTAGCGTTTCGTTGTAGATGCGGTCTTTGAAAGGCATATCTCCATGTACATGCTGTAGTCGTCGCAAAACATCTTGCTCCATGTACTCTTTGTACTTATTCCAAAGGGGTTGAGGTTTAGAAAATGATATAAGTATTGCTTTAAGTTCCTTAATTTTATTCGGCGATTGGCATTGTATGGCTTCCTCCATAATAATATCTAGTATATCTTCATAGTAATACCTCAATATAAAATATCTAGGCTCAATATAAGTGAAAAATTTTGTGCAAAATAGGGCCTTATATTGTGTGTGTGGAGTAAGTTTAAAAAAAATTATAAGTATTAAGCATTCGATAAATTTAAACTTTTTATGAAACTTTCATTTAATATTACCATAGAGCTTTCAATATCACGCAGTTTGCTAAACTTTATGTCGGTCTTTAAAAAGTTGGAGAAAATTTGCATTAAAATTTCTGGGATTGTCGGAATTGATAATTTCTTAGCCAACTTGGCTATATTTCTAGAAGTTTGAGTTTGACATTTAATAAACGTAACCTAATAAACGTTTTACATTTAATAAAAAAAACATTTAAAAATTGCTTTTTATAAAGATATTAAATTACAATATGTTTCAGTTATTTGTTACAAATGTGAGAAAATTTTTATTAAAATTCCCGGTGTTGACAAAGTGCATAATCTTGCGCCAACTTGGTGGGAAGTAAGCAATGCCCCCCGGTTTTACCCGCGTAGTTCCCGTAGGAATACGGGGATAAAGTGTACCCTATTGCTGATAATATAGCATTCCATTGGTGATAGAATTTTCAAAATCAGCCCAGCCATCTCAGATTATCCGGAAGAAACAGACAGACAGACAAAAATTTTAAAAATGGATTTTTTGATATAATTACCGTATATACTTTTAAATGCATTTAGTAAAAAGCTGTTGATTTGAAATTACAAACAGACACTTCAATTTTATTTATTTGTATAGATCACCCCCTTCGCTGGGTGTTTCATGATGCTGTATGAATATTTACTGTTTGTGTAAATTATTGATATCGAAGTCCTAGCATATAGAGTTCGATTGTATTGAAAAACATTCTCATAACCCTCACTTCTTAATTTAAAAAGGATAGGACTTGAATTTCAAAAGTTAAAGTAGAATTGTTTTTTACGCTACTGTAATCCCTCCCCTAACATGGATTTCCGCAAGACTAATTTTTAGCGGATCTCTACCGAACAAAATAAACAGGCTTGCTAAATTTCAAGTTTAAGTCTAATAATTCAAAAACGGAATTTTTTTATCAACATGTCCCTTATCCCTCTTTCAGCCGATTTCTGTAAGACCCGTTCTTAGCGGATTTTAAATCAACAAAAGAAACATGCATACCACATTTCATTACAGTATTTAAAGTGGGATTTTTTTTATCTATTCGCTCCAATAACTCCACGCAACCCCCATAGGGATCAATTCCCGTAAAATCCGTTCTTAGCTGATCTCTATTCAACAAAAGAAGCATGTTTACCAAATTCAAATCTATGATAGGTCTAATATTTCAAAAACAGGATTTTTTTAAAAATCTTAAACGCCCCCTGAAGTGTTCGCAACTCCTTGCAGGTCGAAATTTCCCCAAACCCGTTCTTAGCGGATCTCTACCCCATCACAGGAAAATGCCTGCTAAATTTCAAGTCTAATTGCGAAAATAGTTCCGGAGATTTCGTGATGAGTGGAGTTGCTTTTCTCCTTCATATATATAGCTAATATACCTGAAGGATAATATAGCGATCACAGATAACTTCTTCTAAACATAAAATCCCATTAAAAACATTTTACAAAATTTGAACTACTTATGAACTTTTATAAGCCGATGCTTTTTTCTGGGTTAATTTCCGCATCCATTTGACACACAATGCTAAAATATATTGCTATTTGAAATCCATTAAATTTTTAGTTTTCTCTGTAACTATTACGTAATCATTTTTCCCCCTTTTACTTTTGCAACCGTAACTGGACAATAGTTAGAAAAATAAATTTTCCAGTAATCATTCACTTTATCTTTACAGAAAAAATACCCCTTCGAATATTGATCCTGCTGTTGTAATAATGATGTAGTATACATACCTTGTACCTGTAATTTATCTTCTTTTGGTCTTTCTCTCTTATTCAAAAGGGTGGGGCTCCTTTTCCCAAATTAAGACATAGTGTTTACCTACGGAGATAATTTACCGACCCAGACATTACATTTTCGTGACTTTTGCAATCTTTCTATTGATATTTAGTTTCCAAACTTCCTATAGTGATTAATTTATTACGTAAAAGATTTTCAAAAGATTTGATAAACAATTAGATTGATATTTTTCTACAAATGTTATGAGTTTTACTCGCATAACATTAAGGTGACCAGTGTTTTTACAAAGAAAAGGAGGACGCACGCGCGAAAAATTTAAGAACAAGTTACAACGTAAATACATGAAACATTTTATTAATTCAAATAAAAATACATTAATTACACATGCATTCATTTTAATTATTTACTTAAGGCTACACGGTACCCTTTTTCAAAAAAAATTTTTTGAGACAGTTGCAGTGAAAATAATTGATGTTTTACATTTATAGTATACTATTAAGCTGATTCTGTAAGTAAAAAGTCAGTTTGACGAGCCATTATTTTACAATTTTAAGAAATTAGGAAATTTTGAAGTTTTTTCAAATTTTTATAAAATACTCAATTTTTAAAATTTTTTAGTCATTTTAAGTTATATATGTTTCTTAGGTTATTGCAAAAAAAAGTTAGTATGGATTTGAAAATCTATTCAATTGTTGATTTTTAATAATTATTTTTCTAGAAAAACCTGCAAAAAACACAAAGATTTTTAAAATATCCAGTTTAATATTTTTTTTGAAAAATAACTAGAAATCTCTCTCAGCCCTAAATCTATACTAACTTTTAGAGAACATACGCGTTTGTGGGAGTATATACAAAAAAATTCAAGGCTCTATCTTGAACAGGAAAAAAGACTTAGGGATTAGAAAACACTTCTACCTTCGAAATTGAAAGTCTGAGAAAAAAGCGTTTAATGTTTGTAAAGTCATAAAACAAAAACTTATAATGCCTGTAAAGCTCCAATTTTTTAATGTTATTTTCCAATGTATGTTCTACATTAAAACACTATTTTAATTAAATATGACTGAAAATAATATTTTTAATTCAAAATATATTTTTGCATATTATTGATAGCATTTGTTAAGACACCAGTTTATTCAGCTTTATCTTAACCCAATATTTTCACATAAGTTTTGAAATACAAAGCATTTATGTACAAATAATAATGATACTAAATTAAGCTAAAAATAGTCAGGTTTGCTCATAAAATTTAATTTTTTTCAATTTTAAATTGGGGCAGTTTAGGAAGTTTTAGCTCTTGCCGTACGATTTTAAAATACTAAAATATAGTATTACAATATGTTTAGTATAATGTAGTTTGGTATATCAAGGAAATATTCATTTATATCTGCAACATTTGAATTCAGAATATTTGTATTCTGAAGTCTAATTGCAGTATCAGCTGAAGACTGTGTGTGATTTTTAGATACATCATTTTCAGTAGTATTTAATCTCTTCGAAATATTTGTTTTGCATAGCAACCTGAGAACGTTTTGGTCATGGCATTTTCTCTACAGGAAAAAATTAACGATAAAGCTTTTAAGTTATATAAACTATTTTTAAAGCAAAAATTGGCCATGAAATTAATCTTAATTAATTAATTATGAGAACTTAGAAAACTCAAAACATAATCAAGCAGAAATGATTTTAGTAATGAAAATTAGAATTAATAACCATTTCAAACTAAAAGCTCAAAAATATTTTTAATTAATTCAATTTAAGAGTGGAAAAATGCTTTAAATGAAACCGAAACCAAAACCGTAGCTCATGAAACTTCAAATATCTTAAAAACGAATTTGATAACAGATCTGAAATTTCGTGGCAAGCTTCTCAACGATATGGGCCATTAGAAAATGTAAGAAAAATAATTTCGGTAAAAATGAAATTTTTAGGGTACTGTGTAGCATTAAACATGTAGTTTCCCATTGAATGATTGTTTTGTCATTATATCATTTTCTAATACATTGGAAATTTCGGAGCAAAAAAATATTCTTCATACTGAATTTTAGGGTAAGTACTGCAGCTAAAATATCAACATTCAATCTTATTTCTCACTTTTCCAAAAATCATTTCCAACTGAAAAAACTTTTTCAACTTCTGCATTAGTTCCAGGGCAGCACAATGTAAATTCAACAAGAATAACTCAATTATCATATGGAAGATGTTCATTTTTGAAATGGTTAAGTATTTTCACACATCTTTTGTCAATTTCAGCATGCTGATTTTCCAATTGTTCCATTTTATTAGAATTTTAATACACATTTAGTCTTCTAATTTTCTCAAACAGACAATTGCATCGATTTTAATATCGGGCATTTCTTTCGATAATAACTCAACACAATTTTCTATATCTGCCCAATTTACTTGCAATGAAGTAAAAAAAATATCATTGAAAACTGCTCTGTGCTATTTGTTTCAGACCATTTTTCAATATATTGGAAACATGTTTGGTTCATCTTTGAATAGAAATTAATAGATGAGTTTTTTAAAATATTGAAAGGGAAGAGAGACAACTAGGAGGACACTTTTCGAGGAAGGACAGAACCTATAAAAGGAGGACTGTCCTCCCTAAAGGAGGACGATTGTGGTCACCTTAATAGTATCGAATCATAAAAACTTTATCGAATTAATTTTAAAACCATATTTGTGAAATAAGTTATTGCTTTAACCAGAAAACTTATGCACAAGCATATTTCCTGGATTGTTGGTTTTCGAATACATTGTATTAAACATGAGTTTTAATTCAACGTCGCATTAAACATGCCATGCATACAAATATTTGAAAACGCTGAATTCATTTTATAAATAAAAATTTGATTTATAAAATACATTTTATAAATCAAATGCATATTTACACTGATATACTATACATATAAATGTATCAGCACTGCTCAATGCATTTGATAACTAATTTATTAATACTAAATTTAGAGCAAGTTTAATAATTACTATTGACTTCCATTGGTTCTCATATACAAAATTTAATAATTATCTTGGTAATTTATGCACTTTATAATTAAATTTGTATTGTAGAATTAGCGTCAAAGTATATTATTATTGCATTCAATTCATTGTTATTGTATGGAGGGGAGGGGGTGATGAAAATTATAATTGAAAATTGGGTCGCGAACGTTGGGAGTTTGAGAAGCACTGGCTTAAGGGTTTAAGAGATTAATCTAAAGAACTTTTAAATAAATACAATGTTTGAATACCTTGTCAAAATGTAGCTAATTAAAGTTATTTATGAAAAATCTGAATATAACTTAAGCATTGTAAGAACTCTTTGCATGCGGAGTATTTTTATGTTATTTGTATTTGATTTATTTTGGACAAACAAGTATATTTAGGGTTGTTTAGGTAGCATGCGTAGAGACAGTTAACAAAAATTGCGGCGCGCGCACTTAAAACTAAGTCCGTTTGTTCAATAGACGTTTAGCAGCCGCGGTAGACTAGTACTTAAGGTCACAGACTCATGGGTGGCTGGCGTGTCATGAGTTCGAGCCTAGTGCCGTTGAAGACCCGACACGTAGAGGGTGGCTTGTTGCAAGTTAAAGTAGGGGTTGCGGTAGCCCAGTGGTCAAGGTATCGGATCATGGCAGGCATGTCATGAGTTCGAACCCAGTACCACTAAAGACCCGTCGTGTAGGGAAGCGATGCACGTTAAATCTGTCGAGAGCTCAAACGTCCTCCCATTGGTGTGATGTGGTAGTTAGGAGAGGGGGATGCTAGCTCAGGTGTCGTCCTCGTCACTTCACCATGGTTCAAAATTACGAGGTCTGTCGCAAAAGGCCCTCGTGTAGCTGAACAGTGTGACGTTAATATTCACTCACGCAAGTTAAAGTGGTTAGTCTCAAACGTCCTCCCGTGGTGTGGTGTGGAAGTTAGGGGAGAGGGGGTGCCACAAATTAGATGTCGTCCTCGTTACTTGACAGTGGCTCAAAATTACGAGGTCCGTTGCCAATAGCCCTCGTGCAGCTTTATAGTGCGACCTTAATATCACACTCTCCCCACTGACGTATAACCTTCAGTCTTTTATACTTTTAGCTATTACGATGAATATAAAGATGAATTACTTGTGGATTTTGCTTTACGTGGCAATGAGAAAGGAACTGTTAAGCCCATTGGGGTAAATGGTAAAACGTTTTGAGAGCAGTTTTCTTATTCTCTAATTACTTGTTTCAGTTTTTAGAGTGTCCCTTAATAATATATTATTGTGTTTTCTCTCATTTTTTATGCGATAATAAAGTAACCGCGGTGATAAAGTATATTTGAACGAACGAAAACAAATGCCTGGAAAAACTGCACATTGGTCCAATGTTGCTATATATTTTGTTAACGATTTTTTTCATTTTACATCCAAACAAACTAAAATAAACTGTTACGTATTAATATTTCCTCTTAGCAACCTTATGGCCCTGTAGGGGTTAAGTTTCTCATGAATTTTTTTTTAAATTCAGAATTATTTAAAATGAAATATTTCTTTTTTTTTATCATGTTTTCAAATAATTTAATTTCCTACGTTTTCATAAAATTATTGTACATTTTAAGTCTCTTAATAACAAGTAATATAAAAAAAATTAAGTCAATTCATGCTTAGGTCAACAAAGAAAAATGTTATTTTAGTTACTTTTTTATTAAATAGTTACAATTAATATAAATATTTTTATACATGTGTCAGAAACACAATATTAAGTGGCAAAATGTAAAGCGATTTTTCTTGCAATTTTCCATTTTTCTTTCTATATATGATATTGGACTATTATTTTTGTTTGTTACTAATTATTCATTAATTATTCAAATATTAATGAATCAATATTTATAAAAACTGTATTAACATCAAGTGTCATCCACTACAAGTTTTAAAATAATGTATTTGAACTTGAGTGGATGAATAAAAAGCAATTTATTAACGATTGAAAATTTGAACAAGATACATAAAAAGAAGATATATATATATATATATATATATATATATATATAGAGAGAGAGAGAGAGAGAGAGATAAATCAATAAATATATACAGGGAGCGTGTGAACTAACAGTAGCAATTGAAAAAATAAACACACATGAACTAATACATAGATTAACATTTCTTGGGCCTAAGATGTTCACTTATTTCTTATTGTATGAGTAACATAATTGAGGCTTAGCTATGCTACGACCATAACACTTCATTTTATTCTTTCTAACTTATTCCTATCTACTTTGTAGAATGTTTTACCCATTCAAACGTTTCTTTTTGTTTCAGAAATGGATGCGGCCTCAAAAGTAACAATGCCAAACATTTTCAGAAAAAAAGGAAAGTTCATTTGAATCTGTCTTCCTAGATAAACAATACGAGAGAAATTTTTGTTCTAATATTCAAGGGGAGAATCTGCGGAGTAAATAACCTCATTAACATTTTTGATATTTCGTCAGGACAACGCACGAAAAGATGAAAATGGCTGCCATAAATCGTCGCTTCCCTTCTTTTGTTCTTCGAATTAGTGGAATAAATCGCGTGTGGTTGTAACGTTCGTTCTCGGAGAACCCACTTCTTGTTTTCTCTTCTATTTTGAGAAAATTTGTGTTCGGAAATCGATGACGGTCGTATGGCTCGAGTATTAATTGATGTACTGACGATAAAATGGTCATTTTTCTCTGGATACAATGTATGTTCGAATGTTATACTAAATCTACTCCTGTTACACATAAATTAGTACACCCAATTCTTTGTTTACATGGTAGGTACATTCCTCAGAAAAGCATACAAAAGACACCGTGTAAAAAAATACAAGCGATGTATGATAAATTTGGGGATATGTTCCGCAATTTTAAAAAGTGTAAGATGAAAAAACTCTAAATACGAGTTTTTATCAAGAAAACGTGCAAAAAAAAAAAAAAAAAAAAAAAAGTAAAAATGAAATGCATGTTATATAGTATTAAAAAAATCATTTTTATTACAAAAACATTAAAATTAGTGTACAGTGGAAATGTATACATATAAAAATAATATAAAATTTTAGGAATGTATAAAAATCCAAATCGAGAAATGAGGAATAAAACGACTATATAACTAGCAACTATTCATCGCTACTTGATTAGAAAGCGTGCACGTTTATTACGAAGTGGAGAAAACATGCTATCATCACTGGATGATAGCATTACCTCGATTCCTACAATGTTACCTTTTTAATAGTAAAAAATTATTATCAACACAAATTATACTGGAAATTTCCCACAATTGGATTTTTAAGAAATTTATATAATTTGTACATCAACTTTAAGAACTTTAATTGAAATTATTTATTACAGTCTACGAACTGAACACTTTAACTCTAAATACAATTTTACTGAAGAACGAAATGCTGTGTTCAATTTGAAGTACAACAGAGAGGAAAAAAATTATTACAAAATTTGGGTATTCTCCGTAACTCGAGAATACAAAGTAAGTGAGCCATGAAGTAGACCAAGGCACTCACACATATGTGGGCATAAACCGATCGTCTTCTGAGTACACTGTGTTACGAGTATTATTCGGGTTCTTCTACTATTCCTCTTGGGGAACTATTCTTTTACTGTGATTTTAGTTTAAAAAACCGCCTTCGGTAGAGATGACTTGATTTTACGCAAACGTAACTACTATTTAAGCCCTGACGTTGGGTATATGAGGTGAATGGTTAATCGTTGATCGTTTATCGTGAAATCTACGAATAAGAGGTGAACTGCAACTGGAAGGTCACGCGTCCTGAAATTAATATTCGTCGTAGAATCCATCTGGAGTTGTGGAAGAAAATAACCTTAGAGCTGACCGAGCTATCGGGGTTCGAGAAGGATCGTCACAAGGAGCTCCAACCGAAGCTAAGTGATTTTCAATAATCTTGTAAATCAGATTAAGGGCTAGGATTTCGGACTTGCCAGAGTTAAGCTATAAAGTTGTATATTTTCATAAGTTGTTAAAGATCGAATAAAAGTAGCTATTTTTAAGATCATGGCTGTTTCTTTCCCGAACCCTCTTACACCCGCGACCTTCGGATCTCGACAACTGTCAAAATTAGAATTCAAAACTTTAGTACTTTCAAAGAAAAAGATACAAACTCATGACCAGGTGGTTACGAATCTGTTTCTCTACAGATCAGTTAATTGAAACATTAACAAAAGGAAAAACCGGCTTTCTCACAAGGTTTCTCTCTTAGAACAACTTGGGGTTATTGCTGATGTTTTGGCAAATGCTAATTGTCGCTTCTAACAGAAGAAATATGATGTGTTAATGATATTGATTACATAAAGTCAATATGTAATAGGTATATCTGCGATTTTTGTAATAACCCTCTTGGGTAAAATTTATCTTTTTAACTGTGAGTTCAGTTGAAAACTTTTCTCGGTGAAGAAGACGAGATTTACACAAATAAGAATTTCTATTTAGGGGTTTGAATTAGAGTAGACGATGATGGTTGAAAGCAGAGATTGAATTGTGAATAAGATTACAACCGGAGGTCGTATAGTTAAGCAAGTTATCTAAAGAGAATATAAGCAAGGGAGTCAAGAGCTGCCGTTTTCAGATAAGTGAGTTTATTTATGATAGTTAAATTAATCCTAAGTGTGATTGCTCTTCCGGGTTTAATATTTAGTGCATTCCCTCCCTTTAATTGTGTACTGTGATTAAGTGAAGGTAATTATAAAATTGTGTTTGTGTAAAAAGACTTGTTTTACAAAGTGCTTGTTCAGCGCGTTGGTTCTTAACTGAGAACAGGAAAATGAACGAACAAAAGTTCAATTTAAAGTTTTGTTTTAAGCTTGGCAAGACACCGAAAGAAACTTATGCGATGCTAGTACGTGCTTATGAAGATCAGTCACTGTCCATGAAGTGTGTGTGTACCAGTGGTTCACCCCTTTTGCGAGAAGACCGGGAAAGTGTTTCTGACAAACCCCGTAGCGAAAAACCAGCGATCTCCGTCAGTGACGAAAACATTGAGAAACATTAAATTAATCACGAAAGATCGTCGATTAACTGTGTGCATGAAAGCTCGGCGATGAATGCTGCAAGGTACATTGAAATTTTGACCCGTTTCATGAAACATCTACGCAGAGTACAACCCAAGAACGCACAATGTTCATGGTTTTTTGTTCACGACAATGCTCACCCTCACACAGCCAATATCATCAAACAGTTCCGGGCAAAAAGGGGAGAGGGTGTAAACTGAATATCCTCCATTCTCGCCAGATCTCAATCCTCCAGACTTCTTCCTGTTCCCACGACTCAAACTCGCTTTGAAAGGAAAGAGATTTGACGATATTTCTGAAATCCTACGCGAAACGTGACGAGGTCTCTGAACTCCATCTCAAAAGAAGACTTCTTGCGAAGTTTTCAGGGCATGTATAGCAGGTCTCAGTTACGCATAGTTATGGGAGGTGACTATTTCGAAAAGGACAGTAAGGTAACTTTCGTTAATATTTCATCTACGTTAATGTTACTGGACTATTCACCTGAACTTTATTTTCAGAGGTTGTATAACCCGAAACCCTAAAAAAAGTTCAAAGAGTTCTCGGCTTTTACACGGAAATACACGGTTATTAAATCTTGTATTAGTAATTTGTAACATTTTCGTACCCACAACCACGACACTTGCTCGATAAAAGATTTTGAGGAACGAAAACTTAGCACACATTTAGCGTCTCAAACAGCAGCGTTTTCATTTCATATAATGGTACTCATAGACAAAAATAAGTAAACAATAATAACGAATATTTTGAGCATTATATAAAAAGGAATTTTTTTTATAATAAATGTAAACAAAATAATTTTTTAATAGAATTTATTTAATTTCGTATACGCGTGAATAAATGTACATTTATTTCATAAAGGCTCATTACATACATTCATACAATGAGTACTTAAACTTTTAGAAACAGTTTTTGTGGAAAATATATATGAGGTTCTGGCAACTTCTTAATGGAACATTCTAGATGACAGAAAATAAGGTAATTACATCTTCGTAATGGCAGCAATCATCTTCAGCTATAAAAATTTTACTCTTTTGGAAAACAGCCGCGATGATTTACATAAAAATAAATTACGGCACCGGATAATTTCTTCTCTGCCTTTGTGCGAATCTTGGAACTTGAGATTTTCAGCATTTTAACGAGTCACGGATTTGTCTCGTAACCCTAAATTTCGAATTCTTTGCCTAATGCTCGTCTTTTTTCTCATGTGAAAAGATGGGATTTTATTTTAGTCATAAATGCGTATTCGAAATTTATGCCGGTGGCGAAAAAGTCCTCTTCTGAGAATCAGCAGGGAAGATCGGTACGCTTTTTTTATCTATTTATTTTTATCTTTTTTGATAGATCCCATAAACCTGTATCGCTCTGGCAGCAATATGGTAGCTACTCATGCAAAGCTCTTGAACTACCGGGTTGAAGAGAAAGAAAGAAAAAAAAAAAAGTGGTATTTTTATGTTTATGTCGGTTTAGTTGCGAAATGGCTTTGTAACTGGTGTTCTAAAAATAAAAAAATTCTTTTAGGTGCAGAAAAAGTTTAAATATTTCAAATATTTGGAATGTTTAGAGATGATGAGAATCCTTAACTTTAAAAGTGTGACGCTCAAGTGAACTGTCAAATAATATCTAACAAATAAATTAAAATAATAATAAAAAAAACGCTGTTTTTTCCCCCATTTTCATCGTTTTTTGTAAACTTTGATAGTTCAAGTGTAGCCCTCGTGCCATATAGCCTTTATGCAGCTTAATACAGGGTGATCCTTAATTCATCGTACAAAATTTAAGGGTAGATACAGGACATTGTGTAACAATAATATATTGTATAGGAATGTAGAGGCGCAAACAGGGGAAAAGAGAAAGAAAACAGAAATGGAATTATTGGTTGATTTCGTTGCCGGTAGGGGGCAGTAGATGTCTAGCCGCCGTTCAACATGATGTATCTCAGTAGGGGAAAGCGCCATTCACAACTGTGCTGACGTTTACGATGGGAGACTTTACATAGGCCATAAATGCATTACATGTATGGCCATGTAAATGGTAACGGCAGAGCTGCGTTACAAATGTATCACGCGGAGTTTCCTCATCGAGGAATGCCGGATCACAGAATTTTCCAGCGGTTACATCGTCAACTTCGTGAAACACGTTCGTTCCACGTCACCAGACGTAATACTAGTCGACAAAGAGCTGTACGCAGTTCACGCCTGGAAGAAAGCATCTTAAACGTTGTGACTGTTAGACCAGAGTCAAGTACAAGCGCTGCTGCTCATCACGTAAGTGGGAGTCATCAGACCGTTTGTAGAGTGTTAAACAAAAATCGCTTACACCTCTTCCATTTTCAGCGAGTGCAAGCTTGGAATCCGGCATGCTATCTTCGCCGACTGCCAGTGGGTGGTGCAGGAATGTTGGGTGCAGCTGGACTTCATAGCTAATGTGCTTAACAGTTATTGTTGACATTCCCCTTGTCAACTACACATTCAATAAACACTTTGTCTTTCCTTTTGTCTCTAATTTTTTGTGTTTGTGCCTTACCGCGTCACTTGTACCCATACATTCTAATACAATAAATGATTATTACACAATGTCCTGTACCTACCCTTAAAGTTTGTACCGTGAATTTGGGTCCACCCTGTAGTGCAATGTAAACATTACTTTTTCTCTCTCTCTCTCTCATAATGGTCGAAGATTGTGCAGAAATTTAAAGAAAATTTTTTATCGCTTCATAAAAAATACGGAAGGTAATTTATTCATCTATTTTATTTCGATACAGGGTGAACAGTCATAGTTCCCATCAAGATGTAAAATTCAAAAAGTTTTAAAATTTTTTTCAAACCTTTTTATTTTTTTAGGTAGATTCTAAAATTCATAGTATCCTTTACGATAATTGGTTTAATTCTTGGTGTTTCAGTGTTCCATCGCATGGAACATGTAATTTCACTAGCTGCTCAAGCCATTAAATTCAACTATAGATGAATAAAAACACGTTTACAATTTACTTTGAACTAACCTTTATATTTATAGATAGTAGTAAAATATTGTCTGATTAAATATTTATTTATTTGCAACAACTAAAACTGGTCTTTATAAGCCCCTGGATTTGCAACAAATTTTGCATATAATATTTTTATACTTAAAAGATAGCTTGAAATTTTTTTAATGTTATTTAATTTGACTATATTCTTAAGCTATGCCGGCTGGGTGGCGTGGTTGGTTTGTCGCTGGCCTTCTGCACCTAAGATTGAAGGTTCAATACCGGCCCAAGTTGGTGGATTTTTATGATGCAGAAAATCGACAGAGGCCATGCCGTATGACTGTACGGCATGTAAAAGATCCCTACATTGTCTGTTTGGCTTGGGTGCTCTAGGCAAAATTAAATCCTAGTACAGGTTCGAATCGTCAGAGCTGATCCCTGTGTCGAGGAAACTGGGCGTCAGAATTACATGCGGCGATTGGTATCCGCCTATAGGTTGCCGCACTAAAGAGAGATATCAGTTCCCTGGGAATGTACTAGGTCTGCAATGATAAGGTGACCAATTTTCTTACAATGAAAAGGAGGACGAAAAATTTAGGAAAAAATTACAACGTAATTATATGAAACATTTCATTAACTCATTCATTACTCATTAACTCATTTCATTACACTAATTATGCTTAAATCACTTTTAATTATTTACTTAACCGAGTATTTTTCCATTGAATGAATTTTTTTTGTCAGCATATCGTTTTCTAATACAACGGAAATTTTGGAACAATAAATATCCTTCATACTGAACTTTACGGTAGGTGCTACAGCTGAAGTATCAGCATTCAATCTTGATTTCTCATTTGTTCAAAAATCATTACCAATTGAAAAAACTGTGCTGCATTAGTTAAAGGGCAGCACAACGTCAATTCAACAAGGATAACTGAATTTTCATATGGAATGTGTTCCTTTTTGAAATGATAAAAAATTTCCACCCATCTTTTATTAATTTCTCAACATGTTGATTTCCCCATTGTTCTAATTTATCAGAATTTAAATATACATTCAGTGTTCTAATTTCTTCAAACAGACGCGTAACAGTTCGGCCTCTGAACAGAGATTACCAGATTAGTTTTAAAATATTGAAAAGGAGGAGGACACTTTTGGAGGGAGGACAGAACCTGTAAAAGGAAGATGATTGGTCAGATTAACAATGATAAAACATCAATCCGCAGCCCCCTTAGAAACAAAAAAAAAAATACTCTAAACTATTTATACCATATTATTTTAAATATTTTATACGTAAAGCACATGTGCTATCATCGAATAAAGTTGGGTATTCTGTCACCCGCAAAATGAAAATGGTACATGCAATTCTCTCAAAAACGCCTCTTCTTTAGGCCTAAATAGATTGGCAACAATTAGAAAAAAAAGCTAGGCAAAGTTTAAATTTAACTGCAATATAACTATAGCTACAAAAGTAACGTGGACAAAAGCTAATTTAATCATATTTTTTTCTTATGCTAACATTCTATTGTAAGATTTTCAGGTTAATAATTCTTTAAAGTTAAACTAAAAAGAATAAGTGCAGCATATATAGTACATTTAGGATGTGTTTGAAAATACCGCCTAAATTTCTTAGAATGAGGAATTCTTAAGAGTGTTATAAAATTGGCAGCTATTCAACAAATCGAGGTCATGCGTCTTAAACCAATCTAATGTTATTAAAAAAATTTACCAGTTGTGTCACACCCTTAGTTGATTAGCAGCTGCGTTATGTAACGTTTCGAAATATGAATCATTATTCGTTAGATATTACTACAGAGAGCATTCAAATATAAGTATAACTTAGCAAAAGACATTTTGAAAATTTACAAAAAAAGGTAAATATTTGGCTTGAATGTTTGAAATTTATCTTAATGAATTAATCTCCAGAAATAAAACAGAGTCTTAATTTTTTTTGTTCCAGATGAGTCACAGAGGGGTAGGCAATTGTTTTGACTCGAGGGACGCATTGTGAAGGTTGCATGGCTACAGCGGACACATAATATTTCGTGGTTTGAGCGGACACTTTGAAACTCATCGTGGTTAGAGCG
>BMAV01013304.1:124627-213347 GCA_019973955.1 Trichonephila inaurata madagascariensis
GGAGTTGATATCCACAAAACGGTTGCGTGGCTACAGCGGACACATAACATTTCGTGATCTGAGCGGTCACATTGAAACTCATTGTGGTTTGAGCGGACACATTTTTCCCCAATCTTAGAACAGATTCGATTATCGAATTACGAGGATAAATACATTTTTGCCAATCAAATTTAATTATTTATATTAAATTGTTAAGATATTACTGTGCGAATACGTTTTAAACATAGCGAAATGTAATAAAAATAAAAAATTTCACAGAAATATTTAAAAATTAATAGTAAGTAACAATGTAATGAAGGGTATGAACGAATTTCAGGAATTTTGTGGAAAACCGAATTTTAGAGTCAAATAAATATTAGAACAGGTGTGCAATTGCCAAAAAATTAATTAGTTTCATTTATGTAAGTAAAATAAATACTAGAAGTAAAATACAAGATACAAGGAAATAAAAGAAAAATAAATACAAGTAAATAAATACTAACAAAAAAAAAACCCTTTTAATATAAAGAAAAAAATCACATTATCAATTAGAATAAAAAGAAAAAAAAAATAATTGGATGAAATGGAAATGTAAAATTGGATGAAAGAATTGAAAACATCCTAAAAGAATTTGAAACATCAAACAATTTAGAAAAATACCTAAAATCTTTGAGTTTTGTATACAATAATTTAATTATAATTAATAAAAAATTAATTAAAACTAATTATTTAAAGAATTACAAATACAGCCGCGTTGGCATCATTTTTGGCGACTTAGCGACCCTTTTGGCGACTTGAGTCAAAACTTGAAAACGTTATTTTCTCACGTTTTAAACCATTCAGTTGAACTGAAATTTTATAGACACGATTGTTTTGGATGACAATACGATACTTAAATGATAATTAATAAAAAGTAATTACTACTTAATGTTGTGATTCTGTCCTATGTATATACATATTTATATTAATTGTAATTATTTAATAAAAAGTTGATAAAATAAAGTTTTTCTTTGTTCATCAAAGTGGGAATTGACTTAAATTTTTTTTTTTTACATTACTTGTTCAAGCTTCATGTGTAGTTGTTATCTTAGGTGTATGCACAGGCATTTAAAACCCTACATACTTTCAATAGCACACACACTTCTCTTATGGAAGAGGTTATAAAAAACACATATGCCAGGGATGGCAAACCAGTGGCACGCGTGCCATTGATGGCACGTGACACAATATTTTTGGCATGAAAGTGGTCAAAATGGTTTGTATTTTATTTTAAAATTTCAAAGTTCACTCTGAAATATTACGAACATAGGAGAGTTATCGATCGCGGAGTGGTGGGGAGCACACCCCGTCTTTTGTAAATTTTGTTTTCTGTATAGTCAATTTCATTGACACAACTGTATTTTAAAGTTCATCGTTACGATTATAGTTACGATTTTTAACTGTTATTTAACATGGTGTAACAGATAATTTCAAGTTTTTTTAGACCGAGAAACGTGGCGTTATTAGTAAAGGCGACAAAGCGGCGTGTGTTTTGTGTTCTGGAATAGTGATATGCAGAGCATCGTCTGTAAAGAGGTATTTTGGAACAAATTACAAACCCTCATGTTAAAATAAGTGAACCACAGCAAAATTTATTAATTGCTTAGAAATCGTTTGCCAGATGACTTAAATTCAGTATGTATTCTACAAAAAGAGTAACATCTTACAATCCTAATTTAAGTTATTTGCCATTCACAATCTGCAAGAACAGAAGTCACGCAAATGTTACTCTTTAATTTGAATTACACGCATAACTAAAACATTTATAAGTATACAGTGCAAAAGGTATTTTTCGTAGAAAATAGAGTTTTGTGTTGTTAGTATTAGTTTTATTATTTTCCCAATAATCACAAGTCAAAACTATTTGACAGCACGCCTATACCTCCTTAAACACTTCTTTAGGAAAAAAAAAAAAAAAATGGCAAGTTGATCCATAAAGGTTTGCCACCCCTGACCTAGCCCTTCATCTATAAGTGTAAGAGTCAGTGGGACGCCGGGCTAAGCGGAGGGGTAGAAAAACAAAGTAATTGTGAAAAGAATATTAGAAGTGCTTATTTTGTGAAGGGAAGGGAAAATTTATAAAAGTAGAGAAAGCCCGTGCAACGCCGGGCCATGCAGCTAGTTTTATATATTGTCTTTAATAAACTGTACCCAACAACAAAGTAATTACCAAACTGATTTTTCTAAATTTATATACTTCACAGACAAATCTCGAAATATACAAATAACTGTTACTTTCTTTATGATATCTAAATTTGATTCACACTTATTTTAATATAACTATTGTAAGGATTTACTGCTTGCACCTGGCAACAGGTCGAACGATACACACGAGATCTGGCAGCGGGCCCACTACATAGAGGAAGGACCTGGCAACGACAGGGGGAAACCAGACCGGAAGAGATTGAACGTGGTCAGAGAAAAGACGGCTGGACGACGGATTGTAATCTTTTACCATCTTGATATTTTCTTCTTTTTATGAAGTGTCCAATAGAAGGAGTTAAATAAAACAGAGGGACACAAAATTCTGACTGTAATTATTTTTTCACAATTCAAACACGGCCCGATCCGAAAAGAACCCATAAGTTTACAACTATAATATATTAACACAGCTTTTTTTTTGAATCTAAAATGTTTCGACATTCTTCGGCTTCTGTTTACGAACAAAATTTCACATCAAATGATTTTTATTTTCGTAAAAGAAATCTCGCTTTGGAAAACTATGAATACATTTCCAACATATGTATTTTAAAAAATAAACTTTACAACCCCGTCTCGAAATTTTCCCGATAACGTCAAAGTATATTATTGCCCAATATATATATATATCGAAATTAATTCTTACATTCATTTCAAAAGAAGGCCGTAAACAACTGAAATGCGTTCTTTTGATGATAGCGGCTCAATAAAAATGTGAAATCAGATAAAAGTCGTTTGTCACAAACATGTCAAAATTTGACGTTTAATAGTTGCCACCGACGAGATAAAATGCTACTATAAAATTAAACGATTCAGATTGTTTACGTGATATAAAAATGGGTTTTACAGGTACGATAAGAGTGTCATCTTATCGAAACGATGTTCGAAGACAATAAAAAGAGAGAAAGTGACAGTTGGCGAAAGGTTACAGGCTATGAAAATAGAATAATTGGGTGATAAATTATCATTTTTTTTTCAGTCGAATAGTAAATCGACACCATATTGTGGTGCGGAAGGAAAAGAAAGATTAAATGTCATTGACTTGGGCTGATGCTATGTGAAGAAAACAATTATTAATGCCGTGGATTTGAGCCAAGTCTAATTTTCTAGAGATTCAAAAATCTCTATAATATTATTTTTCAATTCCTACAATTAGTTCACTCTCTCCATATTTATATATATATATATATATATATGTCTCGTTTTCAAATTTTCAATAGTTAATAAAATATTTTCTATTCATCCATTCAAGTTCAAATACATTTTTTTAAACTTGTAGTGGATGACACTCGATGTTAATACAGTTTTTTCAAATATTAATTCATTCATTAAATTTTATTTTTTAATTTTAAATTTATATTCTACGTTATTTCTAACGAAGTTAGATTTTTCTTCAACAGATGACCCCAGTAATTTTTTCTAACTAAGTAAGAATTGATTTAAAATTTTTTTTTATATATTACTTGTTCTAAAACAACTTGATTTCAATGTAATATATAGAGGAGATCATAAAATTCATTTTTCAGGTTTTTATTGTTATTTTAAATACCAAATTTACTATCCTTTTGTTAATCAAATTCTTGTTGTTGACTAATGATTAAAGCTTTTATCTTTATTTTTTTAAAAAAACTTGTGCATTGATCCAAATCATTGCAAATGTTTTTCTAATCAATTGATTTCTAGGACGAATATAAATATAAATTTTAACGTTACCGATATATAAGTCCTAGCATAAGGCTTCCGATTGTATTCAAAAACATTCTTATAGTTTTCATATCTTGATTTAAAAAAAAGAAAGGACTTTGATTTCCCCATTGATAATATATATATTTTTTACTTCCATAACCCCGTTCTGGGAGTCAATTTATGCAAAACCCGTTCCTAGCGGATCTCTACTTATTAAAAGAAACATGCCTGACAAATTTCGAGTCTGTTGGTCTAATAGTTAAAAGAAAGAAATTTTCTATCCATAACGCTTCCTACCCACTTCCTCTCTTTGGGAGTTGATTTTCACAAAACCTGTTCTCAGTGGATCTCTATTCAACAAAAGAAACATGCCTTCTAAATTTAAATCCCGTAAGTATAATACTTTCGGAGATGGAATGAGTGAGTGAGTTGCTTATTTACCATATAAACACACGAAATAAATTGACGAGCGTAAAGAATTCTTTAACGATCACCATATTTTAGATGGTTAATATAATTTTGAGAGGTTATTGACGAGGCAGTTCTTTGTAGATAATTAATCCTGTTCATTGAACATGAATACATACATACACACACATACATACACATACACATACATCTTAAACATAACACTTAGTACAGAAAACACACAGCACAAAAAGCCACACTCGTTACATTTTGACGAAGACAAAGAAGCAAAGAAGGCGGATTTTCCAGAATCTTGGTATTTATACTATGCGGCAAACGGAAGTACAACTCACATGACCTCTGTGGATGGAACTTTTTTTATTGGTGGAAAGGTATCGTTCGATAAGCGGATAGCTAGTTGTTATTTACGCGCGAGTCCTAAAAGCCAGGACCATTACAAATTATAAAAACATGTTCAAGATTAAATTAATGGGAATTTATATATATATATATATACATAAGTGCCACTGAATTAGGAACAGCAAGGGCTATGTAAATTGTGAAGCGCTGCGCATGATTTATGCGCAAGTCAGGGTGCTGTGATAACTGCATATAAAGCGCGTACTGTGGTTGTTCTGAATTAGTTGTTGGAATTGCCTGTATGGGTAAACTGCCTGGTGTAGACGCTTTCGATAGAGGACAAATCGTACGTGAGCGACGCCAGGACCATTCAATTCCTAAAATTGTCAGACAGCTAGAATTTTCAAGGTAGACAGTGTCAAGAGTATACCAAGAATACATGGATGGTAGACAAAAAAAACTGGCGATCGGGCAAACTGCAAAGGGCAATTAGTTTTGACAGGGCGTGGTGAGAGACGGCTCAGGCGTATTGTACGAAGCCAGCGAAGCCAAACATTAGCTCAAATTACCTCCCAGTTGAATGATGATGCCAGTTGTGCAGTCAGTAAACGGACTGTGCAACGCTTACTTCACTGTATGGGTTTCAGGAGCCGTCGACCTACGAGAGTACCATTGCTCAATGCTTGCCATCCAGCTGCTCATCTTGCCTGGGCAAGAGAACTCAGAGACTGGAGTGCACAGGACTGGAAACGAGTAGCAAGGAGTGATGAGTCTCGATTCCGTCTGCTTAACGTGGAAGGGAGGTTGAGAATATGGCGTCAGACTCATGAAGCCATGGATCCTGCATGCCAGATTGGAACTGTACAAGACCATTGCTCAATAATGGTCTGTGGAGTTTTTTCGGGGCACTGCTTTGATGCTTGTACCAACCTCCTTCAACGCAATTCGGTACGTAGAGTTGCTAGGTGATCACTTCCATCCGTTTATGCTGTTCTGTTATCCGCACGGAAATGAAGTTTTCCAGCAAGACAACTGTACCTCTCACAAGTACCGGTTGGTTACTGACTAGTTGGAAGATCATTCCTCTGACTTTTCAGTCATAAATGGGCCACCTAGAAGCCCAGACTTGAATCCTATTGAGCATTTTTAGGATGTTATGGAACAAAGCGTGGAAGGCCATCACACAGCACCAACGAACCTTACAAAATTATGGACAGCTTTAACTAATATTTGGCAAGTTATATATTCCCTTGCAACGTTTCCAAAACTTGTTAAATCTATGCCTCGTCGTGTGGCAGCCATTATCAAGGCCAAAGTAGGCCTGACTCATTACTAGGTAGGTATCCCTGATTCAGTGGCTCTTCAGTGTATATAGGAAGAGGTCCAGAACAAAGAGAGTTCTTACTTCAACTCCTCGATTAACGAGTTCATTTCATCCGACAGGACGAAGCGAAATTCTTTCAAAATTTGTTATTTTTACATCATCAGTAAATGAGTAATGAAAGCTAGCTTTATTATTATTATTATTATTTATATCATTTTTATATAGCTGAAATTTCATTTGGCTCTGGTACTCTCAGAAGAATTAAATCACGGCAATATTCAGCATTTGACGAGAGCTTGAATTAAAAATTAATTCAAGCGTCTACATTTGGTAGCGAGGGTCGTTACTAAACGGTTTCACGATGAAGTAGCTCTCACAATTAAGAACTTTCCGAGTGTGCAAAGGCTTAGTTGCCAATATGCAGCCCATTTGGAGGGGGAAAATAGCTGACATTTTATTTGCATGGTTTTTATGAGGGAAAATCATATTTTACTGTTAATGTGGCCACCTACTGAACTAATACACATTTTCCGAAAGCATTCACGCATACCACGCCTCACGTTGGTGTGGTATAGAAGTTCGGAGAATATGTAGCTATATCAAGTGTCATACTTGTAATTTGAACAAGGCTCAAATTTTCAAGGTGCGTATGTTGCTTAATAGTGAGATGTTAACAAACTCTCTCTCCCTCAGAAAACACAATGAGGCTTTTACTAACAGTAAATCTTTTTTTTATATATATAAAGCTGTTTTTATGGTTGGTTTATATTCAAAATAGAGAAATAACTATGTGTTTGATTTTGACATTGTTACTATAAGGCCTTCAAATTCTTATTTCCATCAAAAGAAATGAACACAATTTGCTTTAGCGGAAAGAGACGTTTGCTTTTTTTTATCGCTTCACGTAATAGCTACTCGTTGTGTAAGTAATATATAAAACAGCTATCAACCTTTCAAACTAAATCTTAACAATCCGAATAGTTACCCCCCCCCTTTTCACACCCCTTACAGAAACAATCGCCCGGGAGAAAACAAAACCGACCCAAGTCCACTACCGAGAGGCGTGTCTGCGACAGAGAAACAAGAACACACATCAGTCTCTTATTTAAATAGAAGGTGTCGTGCGTTGGGCAAGCGAAAAGGCTCTGTATGTCGCACTTCCAAGGCCAGTTGGAAAAACTTTTTACTCTTTTTCTCTGCATGGAAAACGTTTCAATGTCAAACATGCGATGGTGAAATTTTATTAATGCAAAAGAAGGAAAAGAAGAAAAAGTGAATTCTCTGATCGCCGATAATGCCG
Source organism: Trichonephila inaurata madagascariensis (assembly GCA_019973955.1). Taxonomy (NCBI): domain Eukaryota; kingdom Metazoa; phylum Arthropoda; class Arachnida; order Araneae; family Nephilidae; genus Trichonephila; species Trichonephila inaurata. Next base: position 131,923 of record BMAV01013304.1, read on the forward strand.
AAAAAGAAAGGATATCGTTTTCATTGAGGGTGCATCTGAACAAATAGGGGGAAAGTGAAGGAACACAGCACGCGGACTGGTAATAATAATAGAGAGCTTTGCGCATAGCTCACGCACGGCTCCATATAAACCATGCGACAGACGTAACCGTGTATACAACACAATATGGGGGTGGACCGGTCTTTTGTTGGAATTTTTGAATAGATAAAAGGCAGCATTTGAAATTTAACTAGACAGTTCCTTGATGGGTTTTATTGAATACGAAGGGCAGACAAGCCTCTTCCATAGAGGGGTGGTAGAGTCCTTGAATTTCCCGTTAAGTTTAGTTTGGTTTGAGAGAATTATAACTTCTCTCACACAATAGAGGTTACATGAAGTTGCTGTCAACGGAGGTCGAAATTTTGAGTGATGAAATAAAGAGGACGACGCCTGAACAAGGACTTTATTCAATTCAAAAACTGTACTCAATGCTATTTAAACACTTAAAGTACACAACGTGTAGTGTATACGAGACATGTTTAGAAACTAAGCACCGTTTAGGAATAATCTCGCATAAAAAACTTTTTTCCAAACCAGAATCAATGTTTACTCGAAAGAACATGTTGAAAACTATTTTTCTGCCTAGTTATCACCATTGTTCAGACATTTTTTTTTTTTTTATATCGAGAAACCAATTTGTCTATACCAGGGATGGTGAACCTTTATGGAACAACGTGCCATTTTTTTCTGAAGAAATATTTAGTGAAGGATAGACGTGCATTCAAATAATTTTGATTTTTGATTATTGGGAAAATAATAAAACTAAATACCAACAACTCAAAACTCTTTATTTACTACGAAAAAAATACATTTTGCACTGTATAGTAGGAAATGTTTTAGTTATACCTGTAATTAAAATTAAAATAACATGAGTACGACTTCTGTTGTTGCCGATTTGATGACAAATAACTTAAATTAGAATTGTTAAGATGTTACTTTGAGCAGAATGCATGCTGAATTGGAGTCATATGCCCCACGGTTTCTAAGCGAGTCTTTAATGTAATTCATCTTTGAAAATAATGATTTTTGCAGACATAGGTTGATGAAAATGTGGTTAAAGTAGCATGAACCAGCTTCTGCAAACGGTTAATAAAGTGTCTGTGGAATCCATTTTACGTACTATAATCTACATACAACTGTTCCAGAACATAAAAAAAAACCCACCGTTTTGTCGCCTTTACTAACCATGTCATATTTCTCGGTTCATCAAGTTTGAAATTCCGTGTTACACTTACTATATCTTGTATTTATTTATTTATTTGCTGAACTAGCCATGTTAAATAACGACTAAAAATCGTAAATATAACAAAAATAAACTTTAAATACAATTGTGTCAACGAAATTTACTATTCTGCGCTTAGAGAAACTTTGCATCATTAGCAATTATAGCCCACGACGTAACTAAGGTAAGACAACAAACGAGTGTGCTCCCCACCGTACCGCGGCCAATCACTCGTGTTTTATCGTAACATTTCATAGTTAACTTTTTTATTTTGAACTAAAATGTAAACCGTTTTGATCGGTGTGGGGTCCAAAATATTGTGTCGCGTGTCATCAATGGCATGCGTGCCAATGGTTCACCATCCTTGGTCTATACCCTCTTTAACCTCCTCGCACCCTATAAAAGTCTGCCCACCCCTGCTGTAAAGCAACACGAAGGCTTTTGGCAGAAGGCCCAAGGGAACCGAACTCACGCGAAAGGGGCTTAGAGCTCCAAACCGATCATCAGGGAAACAGCCACCCTGAGTTCAGTCTTGAACAAAATTTTAGTTTACATTTTAAAACAGCGGTGCACAATAAATCTACATAATACAAATTAAAGGCTATTGGCGTCAGAGCTCGTAATTTTGAACGTCGATCAAGTGACAAGGATGACACCAGAGCAAGAAGTCCCACACCATGCCAACATACTGAATTTCAATATAATCGGCAGATTTAACGCGTGCATCAGCTCCTTTACACAGCGGTTCATGAATGACACTAATACTCGAGCTATGAGTTCGTGACAATGACCACTTGACCATCGCGGCGTAACTTTCCCAAAGTGCTGCAGGTGTTTAAGTGATTCAAAATTAGGCGTAACTTCACATAAATGACAAAAACTTCTTTCATTCAGGTAGATTAGATTGAATATGATCAACAGGAAGATTTTTTAAAGGAATAATACGCATTTTTTTGGTATATCTAACTGAAATTCTTTTTTAGTAAAGTATAAAAAAAACAATTGGTGCATCTATAAATTATAACGGTTTCCTTAAACAATTTTTTTAAAAAAATTCTATAAAGATCTTCTCGCTTTCGAAACTCTTCCTCTTGCTCTCTCACTCTACTGCCATGCATATTTCATTTTCCTGTGTGACATCAAACATCTCGACTGAATACATTTATGAAAAATAGATTCAGTGTCTGAAGGGCAGTCAGAGTCTTCGGTAAATTTCGAATTCATTTCAATTCGCAGCAGAATTCAAAATAGAGTGGCAAGCTTCCAACGTAAACAATGATTAATAATTCACATGGTTACAGCTGCAAATACCAAGTTCCGACGTGTGTTATGATAACAGATATTCACTTTAAAGCCTTTTCAAAAGCTGTTAATTGTGCTCTTGAAAACGGATATAAGATTCTTATAACGCACGTCGTTAAACGCGTGACGCACAGTCAAAGAAATGAAAAACTATTTATCTATTAGCTGAAAATCTTAAATGTGTTATTAAAAAAAAACAAGTAATATAAAAAAAAAAAATTTTAAGTCAATTCCTACTTAGATCAACAAAGAAAATTTTTATTTTTCAGCCACTTTTTATTAAATAGTTACAATTAATATAAATACAAATATTAATATTAATATTGTATTGTCATCGAAAACAATCGTGTATATAAAATTTCAGTTCAACTGAATGCTTTAAAACAAGAGAAAAAAAACCTTTTCAAGTTTTGACACAAGTCGCTAAAAGGGTCGCTAAGTAGCCAAAAATGAGGCCAACGTGGTTGTATTTGTAATTCTTTAAATAATCAGTTTTAATCAATTAATTTTTATTTATTATTATTATATTATTGCATTGTCATCCCAAATAATCCTGTATATAAAATTTCAGCTCAATGGAGGGTTTTAAAATGTATTTTATGAACGATTGAAAATTACACCAAGTTAAATAAATAAATAAACAAATAAATATATAGAGATTGTGAGCTAATAGTAGATAAATAAATAAATAAACAAATAAATATATAGAGATTGTGAGCTAATAGTAGGAATTGAATGAAACATTAAGATCTAATTTAATCAGCCGCAGAGCTAATTTAAGGTATCCGACTACTTGCGACAACTTTTTTTTTAAAAAAAGGGAGATATGGGGATTTTTTTGTGATTTTTATATTTATTTAGTATTTTTTAAGGAAAAAATACTAAAATTGAAAAGAGAAAAAAAAATTATTGTTATTAAAATGGGAAGAAACTAGTAAAAATATACACAAAATTACACAAACGGGGCCCCCTCTGTATAAAGATTTCATGAAAAAATTCTTAATTTTTCAATTTTGATGTGTTGCTTTGTTATTCATGTTTGAAGTGACATTCAGAATAAGAGATATTTTAATTTTTACAAAAACTAGAGCACTTTATCTTAGTGACTATATGAAATTGATTAAAAAAAACAGTAATTATATTCATATAAAGGAGAGTAAATTTTGAAATATAACAGTGATTGATAAATCTGAAGGACAAAGCACTTCTACTGTTACACAAAATATTCATAAAAAATTTCAGCAAATTATTTTCAAAACTTTTGGGGCAATCACTGTCCCCGGTTGAGTTTTTCGAAAAAAAAAACACATTTCGAGTAAAACGCATTTTAAAGTTTGACATCTTGTGTTAAGTTATAGGATCTGCTTTTACTAAAACGCTTGTAGTGTTTGTTGTAGTGGAGGGAAAATAAAAAAAACTTGTGTGGTATTGTTATTAAGCTAATGAGATTGCCTATGAAATAAAATCATAAAAAAAAATTACAAATTTTTGAAAAAAATCACGATTTTAGGGTAGTCGGATACCTTAAGAACTTACAAAACATTAATATTACCTGTCTTACTTTATGCTAGTGTGGGAAACATAGACCTCAAACAAAGAAATAACACGTTCACAGGACATGTTTGAGAGAAAAATTCTCAGAGCTATCTTGCGTCCAGCGCAGGAAGGAGGAGGGCGGAGAACCAGATATAACTTTGAAATGTACAGCAGCGTTTCTCAAACTGTGGGGCATGATTTCCCTACGTGGGGAAGGGAGTGAGCATAATGAAAAGTCAAAAATAAAAGTTTTAAAATAAGTATTAAATTTTACTGAAAGGAAGCAAAAAACAAAAAACATTTCGACATAATAAAAAATTAAATACACATTTACATTGATATAATACACTTATAAATATATCAGTACTGAACAATGTTTTTGATAATTAATTTATCAATTGTTCGAACATGCGCAGTGGGCGCCGCCTAGCGGTCATTAAATGTATTAAGCGAAACGAGAATTGGGGTTTTCAGTGAGTGTGTGGGAGATCAAACGAGCGAGAGCGTTGAGCTACGGTGACCACTGCGGTGTTTGGACGTACCCCTTGAGTAACTGAGAGAGGGTGGTGTTTTGTGGTGGTGTTCTAAAAGATGTTTTGTCACAACCTCGTCTGGTTTTCTGAGAGCAACACATAGGGACCACTCCCCAACATCAATACTAAACTGAAAACAAGTTTAATAATTACTAGTGCCTTCCATGGACCTGTCATTTACAAAAGCATTAAATCAGTGCTTCTCAAATTTGCAATATTCGCGACCCAATATTCAATCATAATTTTCATCGCCCCCCCTTCATACAATAACAATGTACTGAATTCAATAATACTCTACTTTGCCGCTAAAACGACGATACGACTTTAGCCTCTTAAGCACCTCCCCCCGGTGTATATAAACACCTCGCTAAGCCAAAGCGTTTATTTCCCCAGACGTATATATACGTCTTTCCGAAGTACGATCTTTTCTGTGCACTGCTATCCGTAAAATTATTCCGAAGACTTTGGAATGCAATAAAATGACCTTGACAATGTTTGCGAAGAATTTACTTATTTTAGATTATTTTTGCTCCTTTATTTCTCCCTCCTCCCCACATGCATCACATACGCGTGCCTACGTGGAAAATGGTTGGCATTTGGAAGCGAATCGCGAAACTTTTGATCTTTAGTTAAGGCTTTTAAGATTTAATTATATAAACTGTACAAAAATTATCAAGATAAGTGACAAGCCCATGGGTTCACCGGTATTTATTAAACTTGTTTTTAACTTAGTATTGTTAAATTAATTATAAAATACATTGTGTAGCACTGATATATTTATAAATGTAGTATATCAGTGTAAATGTGTATTTTATTTTTTATTATGTCAGAATGTGTTTTGTTTGTTTACTTTCAGTAAATTACTATTTTTTAAAAATAATCTTTTATTCTCGACTTTTCAAAATGGTCGCGCCCCCCTTGTAGAGTTGTCGCGCCCCCCAAGGGTGGCGCGCCCCACAGTTTGAGAAACGCTGCATTAAATTGTAGCTTTAGAATCAAAAAGTACTCTTTTATTGCATTCAATGCATTGTTATTGTATGGAGGAGGTGCGATGAAGATTATGTTTGGAAATTGGGTCGCAAATACTGAAAGTTTGAGAAGCACTGATGTACAAACCTTATTGGCTGGCAACCACAAATAACACAAGTCATCCGTAGTAATAGATTAAAATGGCCTGGTCATATTTGGAGAAACTCATAAGATAATCCAATTAAGATCTTGGCGTTTAAAAAAACCTAAGAGAACCTGAGCTAAAGAAAGACCACTAACTAGATGGTTGAATGACGTTGAGAAAAGACTAAATACTTCGAAAATTAAAAACTGGAGAGGAATTACTACACATAGAGGACGCTGAAAGGAGCGTGTGGTTGAGGCAGCCAAGGCCTGTAAGGGGCTGTTGTGCTTTTGAAGGAAAAAATTAGAAAGCGATAGGTAAAACAAAAACGAAATAAAGAATCAGATAAAGAAGATGGATGAATTTTATGAACTGATTATAAATATATTGCTTATATATAAATATTCCCTTATATTAGGATACAGAGGATGATTCTCTTTAGTCCCTCTGCAACCCTTTTATCCCTTCAGTGAGAGTCCCAGGCTTGACTGACCATCTGACCGGAGCATTTTCTCATGCACCTCAGTGCCCAAGGACATGAACACTAAGATGAGCACTATAGGCATTGACCCTCTATGGGCTGTTGCGCCACTGAATTTATAATTACTTTACACAGTTTCACATGATAAAAACAAACATGTGTTTTCCATTGAATTCAAAACAAACATTAAACTAATTGTGCTTGTTGTTCTATTTGTAAAACTCAGATAAAATTTCAAATTTCATATTTTGGTAAAGATGTTTAAATGTTAGGGACAAAAAAAATTTCTTCAAAAAGATTTTTTTAAATTAAAAAAAATTCATATTTTATATTTATACTTTTAANNNAAAATGTATTTTGTATACATTTAGATTAAAAGTATAAATATAAAATACTTTTAAATCCTTAATAATGTTTTACATATTTTTCTGTACTATTCTTTATACTGTTTGTTCAGAGAAGAATACAAATCCTTTTTAACTTGCAAAACAATTAAATCCAAAAATTATGCAGTCTTAAATTTGATTTGATTTTAATTTACGTCCCACTGTGAACTGACACGAAGAATATAGGCGATAAGCGTCGTAATTTTAACGAGAGAGAACTTTGAACTTCGACAGATTTCACGTACATCAGCTCTACACGGAGGATCTTCAGTGGTACTAGGCTCGAACTCATGTCACGCAAAATGTATTTTTACCTGCATGAATAAAAATTTCTCTAACTATGGATATATATTTTTGGTAAAGTGGTTTCTTATAAAATTTTTCAAAAAGTAATTTAAAATTTTTTTTTTTTGGACCCAGATATTGCGAATTGACGAATGAAATGTTCGATCTCGACGAATACTTTAAATCAGGGTCCAGCTGTATTTTGAGTACTATCCATTCATATTTAGAATAAAAATTAACGCTTGGTTATGTTTCGGAGTATCCATTCGTGGCACGGCCACAATTCGGGGATGGATATTTTCGAAGACGACGGATCTTACATCAGCAAAAACTCGCGAGCTGTAGGTGAGAAACTGGAAGAACAATCGAATGCACGAGCCACGAGACGGCGAAATGAATCACTCCAGCAAATCGTAAAAATCGTCATTCCAGGCATACCGGAAAGGCTTCGGATTCCACAGAATTTTCCATTTTTGGTATCGGCAATTTCGAGTTCAAAATGCTCGACTTTTATGGAAAAATGTATATTGCTTTTAGAGGGATTCACACACACATACACACAACTCAGTTTGAATGTCTAAATGTAAGCTTTTCCTTCTATAAATATAATTTTATTACATTTCTTCTATTAAATTTCAAATATTCTAGAACAAATTAAGTAGGGTCAACTGGTCATAAAAATTAATGCAGGTGAGTGAGTGTATAATAACGTTGTATAAAGCAATACCAGGACTATTGGAGGAAATAACCAAGGGAACCGATCTCACCCGAAAGAAGTTAGAGTTACAAAACGATCCCCCGGGAAACAAATACCCCCGCGATCAATCTTTATCGAGCAAAATCATAGTTTACATTTTATACGGTAGCACACATTAAATTCACGACGAAATACATACGTTGTTGCAAGGTACATTAATACAAAGCTGAAAATAATAATAAAGAACATAAAGGGTAAGAGAAGGAAAAATAATATAATTATTCCATCATTCTTGCAAGTGCATCAAAAGTAATATAAATATAAAATACAAATGCACCGTACTAAAAAGAAAGAGAAAAAAGTCAGAAAACATTTGGAAAAGAAGAAGAAAAAAAAGAAAGAAAAAGAGAGGGAAAAAAATGCCTTGACCACATAAGAGTACCAACTCCAATCCTACCCAAGGAATTTGATCCCGAATTGTACAGGCAATTTTAAAACATGATTGTAGTTTAGAGTGAATGGAACGATTTCTAACGATAGATTAGAATGGCGACATGCCTCGTGAATTTTGAATCTCGATCAGATGCCGAGGACGATACCAGAGCTGGCACCCCCCCTCTATTAACTACCACACCACGCCAATGGAAAAGATTTTGAATCTCGAAAGATTTAACGTGCATCAGCTTCTCTATACGGTGCGTTTTCACAAGGGGGTCGAACTCATGACAACCGGCCACGAGCACGAGTCCATAACCACTGGTTATTCCAAGTTACAGGAAAATTTATGTTAAAAAAACATCATCTAAAACTGTCAGAGTATTTACATGTACTATAACTTACAATTAGTGGAAAAGATTTTATTTTTTAAAATAGCATATATATATGACATGATTTTGGAGTCAGAAACAGACTTAGTTTTAAAAAAGGTCTTTATTCTAGAAAGAGTACATCTATTCTGACGCACGAGGCAGAGAGAAAAAAGAACGCCACCGAAATCTTAGAGGGGTTAAACACCCAAGAAACACCGATCATGGCGTTCATGGAGATAATATGAAAGTTAATGCTGACATATAGGGTTATTAAATATAGCGATCTGGAATTAGATATGTTTATTGGCTAGGCAAAATATCTATCACCCGCAAAATCATAATGGTGCGCTAAGAAGTGATACCAGATCCTGGGGAATGTACTAGGTCTGCAAAGGTTAAAATACCAATGCGCAGCCCCATTAATGAAAAAAATTGTGATTAGCGTATTAAAATTATAATTGCAACATAATCTAGCAACAACATTTATCTATCAGGAGCAAAAAATTCGCCATTGTTTTCGAATTTCTACAAACATGCTTCGTTTTAAGCATTTTTCTGCGGTCAGAGCAAAAACAAAATCAGAGCCAAATCGAACATTCGTTCTCCTTCGAAGCCTAATCGGCATTGAGAAAAATCTTTTAAATCGTTTGAATAGAAGAATTCGAATAATGTTTGCGCATCCAACACAAACACAGTCGAGGAAACATCAGCTGCTCACACAGAAATTCGACGGAGTTTTCGTGACCTTTGGCTATAAGCAGCATCTGATGGAGCTGAATGAAATGCAAGATCACTCGCTAATATTCCGGAATGGCTTTTTGCGCGACCTGAGCAATACATCTCGTGCAACTTTCGCAAATATTGGATGGAGATTCGGTACAACTCTCCAGACTTTTCCCGCGAAAACAACACACAAGAATAAATAAGCCATCCCGACTTAAAAGAGTAGAAAAATCTAGTTTTAATAGATAAGCCTAACATGGAGCTACATTTTTTTGATAATTTACAATGACATTAGAATAATTATTTCTGAAATTAAGGATATGTAACATAGGATAACATATATCTTTTAAAAATTGGATTCATACTTAATTCATAGTGTATAGCACGTAGGTATATTGTTAATGATCATAGTGCCTTTCATGCTGTTATAAAGCTTCTATCTTTTTGGAACTTGCACCAAGAAACATTTATACCCACAGGACACAGTCAATATTTGGGGGCTCTCGTTCGAAGACAGAGATGAAAATCCAACAGCCCAAACCCAGCAGTTTTCATGCTGTATAGAGGATCTTTGAGATATTATTTCCTAATAGTCATACGCTTAATGCTCCTTTGGATTTTTTGATACTAAAAGATGTAGATGGAGTCAGTTTACAGCGAAAGCCACTGCTTAGGTTTTTTTCCATCCTTAGCTTTTTTTCCCCTCTGTTTCGCTTTTTAAGATCAAAGACGTGTACCCATACACTTTTGGATAAACCCAATACACTAATTTTTCACTTAGACATCATATGGATTCATTGCGCATCAAAGAAACTTATGCAAGGGGAAACACAGGTGCTCATGACTCATTTGATGCGCGTCAAAGGGTAGCTTCCTTTAAAAAAACAAATAAAAATACTACTTCCTAATTATCGCTATTTCCTCATATCATATATCATTTTAAACGAAATATTTGAACTTTTAGAAAATATAAAGAGTAGAAAATCAATAATTTTGAAAGGGTATGCGCCGGCCCCAGCAGTTTTGCTCGTATAATGTACGAGGCTACCGGGAAGTTAGCAAGTTTGCCCGTACGCTGCGTAGCAAGGGTATCAAACTCAAAGTGTAACTTGGGCCAAACGAACAAGGTTTAACTTTGTGTGGGCCGCAAAAAAATCAATATCCATAGAAACGTAAGTCTATTTCGAATAATACGTTATAATAAATGTATATAAAAAAGTGTGTGTGTACTTCTAAAAATATTGAGCAGGGCAAGCTGGGCCAAGGACGAAAGATGGTCACGAGCACAGTTGAGCGATACTAACCTTAAGTCAATCGGACCAGACAAACCCGAGATAATCACGATTTAAATAAATTTAAACACCCCCGCACAGGACTAGGATCAATAACACATGAGAGGGGGTTGGCAGACTGTATCTGAGACGGAGTGAACCAGATGAAGCTCCTGAGACCTCATGGTAAGATATCTCAGTGGGAAGAATCGTTCCTACCTGAAAATTAAGACATCCGCCTGTAAGAAGAGCCCCGAGTTATGGTCATTTTAAAATAATTAAAAGACATTTTAAAACAATTAAATACAAAATAGAAGCAGGATGATACCCAGCAACTCCAGAGCTGGAGCCTGGTTAGCAAGAAAACACAAGAGGAATCCATCCGAGGTCCGGATTCTGTCATTTACCAAATGGGGCGGCGCTAGCTCGGGAAGAAAACAGAACTAACTCCCTCCGGGAAGGTAACAACTGACGTAAATGGTCACGTACATCCCAACGATACACAGAGTAGTAGGTGACCCCAAAGTTCAATCCTTCTATCTCTGTAATATAGTGACGTCATTAAAAGATCGAACCCCATAGGAATAACATGGGGATTCTCTAATTTTAGTGATAACGCCCTCCCTAGGCCCATTATCTACACACAAATTATAACAGATGAAAGAGCTCAACAAGGAGAACCTATGGTCCGAGTTTCATTAACGTAGCTCAAAAATCCTCGGGACTATCAGGATTTAAAATTTACAACTTCAGATAATTTTAAAGATGTTAAATATAGGTGGAAAGAGGATAGGACTATCTTCCTGAAAAATTGGGAGAACAATCGAATCCAGCCGGTGCGGTCGACCAAAATGGCATAGGATTCAAGTTATTACAGGGGAAGCCCTGTAGGAAAGGGGGAGCACCGGAGGGGATCAATTCCACGTAAAACTCGCACTAATACGAAAATATGGCGAAGACCTCCAAATATCAAGTCCCAAGCTCAATTCCTTGGGGGGATTTTTCCCAGTCCCCATAGGATGATAAGCACACAATGCTTAGAGGCCTCCCCATGCCACCACAGTAGAGACAGAGTAGATGACTGGATGTGTCTCGTCAGGTGGGACAGTTTCAAATCTCAAGTCCGAGACTCGAACAGGAGCCAAGATATTGTGAATTTAAACAAATTTAAAAAGTTTAAAAAAGTTTAGAACAATAAAATAAACTATGGAAGAAATAGCCCTATGATCATGAAATTATAGTAAATGGAAGAGCAGATAGAGAGGGATCGAATGAGCCAGGTCCTAATGGACTGTGAGGCTCGGGTGCCGAGATACTGGCCAAAAAGTTGTAGAGGAGGGGGGAATGCACAGCGAAGGGATGCGTCCCTACAGGAATGGTTTATAACAATAGTTATTACGATCCCCCAATATCAGTTCCCTAGCACCAAAAAAGTGACATATTAAAATATTAGACAACGGTGTGCGTCACATCTGTTATGGTTTTGCGTCACTTCCGTGACGGTGTGCGCACGCATCGAAAAAATTTACCCTCATCCTTTTTCCCTAACGCGCAATAAGAAGTATAACTTCAAAAAACCAGAAAAAGTTAAGGGGTTTTCGTACTGACACTTGACATCTCTTCTCTGCTACTGTAGCACCATGTTTCGGGAGAAAAATTTTGATATTTCATTAAATATTATTGTGTGCCGATATATACTGATTGATCCGTAAAAAATGTTGGTTATGGTTCATATTGGGTCGCAGGCTATGAGTTTGACACCCCTGCTGTACAGGCACTGGTATTTTCTTTCTTTCTTTGATTTGCGTTTATTTTTAATTCTTATAGGGCATTATTTAGTGCTAGTAGTGCTTTTCTTCTGGAATTTTTTGTGGTGAAGGTGGGGAAATTAGTATGGTGTTTAATTGCAAACAATAAAAAAAAAAAAGGATTTTTTGGGGGGGAAAACTGGGGGCCATTTTGGGTAAAAAAAATGACCGCTTAAATGGTAAATAGGAAAGGAATCTCGTTATTACGTACATGTCTAAAATATGACAATATAAAACACAGTCATATATCTAGTCACCAGTTAAGTTTTGTTTTGTGCATGATATCGATATGTGAAGTTGTCGTCCTCGTCCCTTGACCGAGGTTCACAATCACAGCGACATTAACAGAGCCGCGTCTCCAGCAGGTTTGCTGCCCCTCTGTCTAAAGCAAGAAATTATAATTAAAAAAGATAAATTGTTCACATAGATACATGCCTATAAAACTTGAATAATTCTTACGAACAAAAAGGTAGCGTAACAATATATATATATATATATATATATTATTTAAAGTTAAATGCAAAATAGTTCGAAATTAAGAATATAATTACCAATTATTAATTCAAACGAGTGAAATATTAGAGAAGGAATCACTCATTTCAGCATGCCAATTTCTTCTAAAAAGGGTCTATTGATGATGGGGATCACAAACGTTTATTTTACCTTATAGTAACTAGACTCAAGACTAAAATAAAATATCTCCTGTGACTCTCTATCTACAAAATACTCTTATTACCCATGTACCCTTTTGTATAGTTGACACCGGACGTTGTATGGGTGAAAGGAATGTCGTAGTGACCGGGAAGGGAAGAAAGTTACTAGTAAAAGATGTGTAAACTTATCGAATTTCACGATTGAATTGATAATTCTGCCTCGAACACTTAAATTTCAACATAAAAGAAAACTGACATTAAATATATAGAGTATAAAGTAAGGAAACTAAGATACATTAAAATGAAATACCCCAAAATCACATCCAATAGTATTTCAGAATAACAAGTTTTTTGTAAGAAAAAAGTATATATTTCAAATTCAATCCAAATGTCACATTTCGAATTTGCCGCCTCGAGCAGGGGCCCGGCCCTAAAGCCGCCCCTAACTCTCACTCCCTGCATAACGTTCTCTAAGAAAAGACTTAAGATTTTAGCTGACAATAATCCAAACAGTAGCAGGAATTATTATTTAACTCTTTTTGTGTCATCCTTAATACTTAAAAGCCAATCCCACGCGTTGATTTCAAATAAAAATTCGTAGCCTTCATGCATTTGCAAGCACTTTTTAGGCATTTCGTCAGCTTTTTTCTTTCACCTCGCAATTCAAAGAAACTTTTTTTCTCCTACGTATTTTACAGGAAGGTTTTCTATTCATTAACGTTATATTTTCTAAGAATAGATAGTTTTCATTATATTTTGCGCATTTTTCGGGTACAAGAAGGGAGAGGGGAGAGGGAGTTCGTTTTCAAAGGACCAGCATTCCGCACGTTCACTCGGTTAGTGCGAATAGAGTCAGTTACGCCGTTTCCGAGAAAGTGTAAAAGAAAGGGGAAAAAAAGGAACCCGTCTGTGTGATCGTGATTTCGGGTCATAAGTCAACAGAAAAAAAAGGGCGAAAAAATATGAAAATATGCAGATAAGTTTGTTTTTTGGTATTTATTTCTGTCTCGGTGCAATAAAATCCGGGTTCTTTTTAATTGGTGTGCTAGTCGTCGGTTGGAAGTGCTTTGGAAAAACTCATGTATCACATCAGTGCTTGATTCAGGGAAATAGGCTCTATTTATTGAACTATATTAATGAGTTTTACGACTTTAATAAAATTTAAAATTTTCCAGGAGATCCAAAAGTCTGTTAACATTTGAAAATTCAATAATTTACGGAATAATGTAAGTAGAGCAGCACAGGGGGCGTAATAACTCTATCAGGGCACCAAGGCTTACTAGGTTGGCTGTCGAGAAACTTGGTTTTTAAAAAATCCATTAAATTTACAGGGATACAACAACTGACAAAATGCATTTTGACATAATAAAAACAATGCAATACATGTGCATCAGTATACTGCCCACAATGTTATTTTATAGTTAATTTAACAATACTAAGTTAAGAACAAGCTTAAAATAATTACCAGTGACCCCATGAGCTTGTAATACATAAAATTATATACAAAATTTAACACTTATCTTAATAATTTGTACGGTTTACACACAATTAATCCTCAACTGCCGATCAAAAGTTGTGCGATTCGCTCCCCAATACCACTGTTTTCCACGTACGCATGCTTATGTGATGCATTGGGGCGGTGGTGAAGAAAAGAAATAAATAAGCAAAAACTCTGGAAAATAAATTCTTCACGCCAACGGTATCCAATGTTCTTTTATTACATTCAAAGCCTTCACGAATGATTTTACGGATAGTAGTCCACAAGAAAGATCATTACTTCAAGACAGACGTATACATATATACGTCCAGGAAGTGCTGCGCTGGCTGGGAGAGACGTTTATATACGTCCGGTGGCATAAGAGGTTAGGGGAGATCGTATTGTAGCTTTAGCGTCAAAGTATAGTGTTTTTGAATTCAGTGCATTGTTTTTGTATGGAAGTAGATGGGCGCGATGAAAATTATATGATTGAATATTGGGTCGTAAACATTGAGAGTTTGAGAAGCACTGAAGTAGAGCGGCAAAAATTGACACACATGACACACAGATTTTTATATTGCATCAAAACATCGCTAATGTAATAAAATTATATGGTGTCCAAAACTAATGTTACAAACTCCTTTTTTGTAATAAATAGAAATATTTACCACTGTAATTTTTAAAAAATGATGTTATACAGCAGGCGTCGACAACCTATGACACGCGTGCTACATTTGACGCGTAGTACAATTCTCAGTGGCACCCTTCACTACTCTAGAGATTTGTCAATTTTTCAGTTGATTATTTTGAAATGAAGCCCAGTAGTACTTTCAAAGTATTTGGGAATTACGGAAGCCAGATCTACCGAGTATAGAAAAGATTCCTGAAAGATAATTCTAAGGATATAATTCGACAGCTATTTTAAATTGTTGGCTATCATCACTGGATGGAATTAATTGTTTAAAGAGAAAACTACATGTGTACTCTGCTTTCCGATTTTGGTTCTGTATGTAGAAATCTTTTCTCCCATAAAAAAACATTTTGTGTTTGCAAAGATTTTTTTTTTGTCACAACTGTACGTTCAGAATCGTGTCAATTGAAAGTCGCAAATTATACCCCTGATATTGAGATATTAAGTAAGGCGGTGCGCGGGGACAAGATTCGAATCAAAAAATATTTTTTTAACTATATTGAAAAGAAATATTTATATTTTATGTTGTTTATTTCTTATTTTAACAAATATGTTTAAATATACATAACACTTAATATATGTAAAACATTAATTTTTTTATATATGTTGACTGAACAGAATTACGTTTGGTAGATTGGTTTGGCACGCCACAGCTACTTGCCGACCTCTGTTAAAAAGTGCAGTTTAGAAAAGGATTTCAATTGCCTGTTTAATTGTGAAGAGGTTCGTTTTTTTTAAAAAAAGCAAGAAGTGAAATTTTGTAACGGGTCTATTCGCGAACCTTCAACTAATCCTCTTGGGGAGGGGTAAATTTATTTCTTTTTAACTGCAATTGTCGACAATTATTTGTAGAAGAGAATATCCACCGTATGTCGAGGTTAGCGAGGTCTCCAGTCCTTAATCCCATAGAACACATGTGGGAGGCTCTAAGAAGGGCATTGCATGTCGACAACCCACTGGGATGCCACCTCAAGTGTCGACTTCGTCATTTGATAGTGCTTTTTCAAATTGAAAGGTGTATCGGCTGTGGCCAGTGGAACCTGTACAGTGATCAGAAACAGGTTGCCGGGAAACCTTTTATGAACTTTTGACAAATAAAAAAACATCAGATAGGATATTGATCCGGAAAAAAATTTTTAACTATCGTAAGCTATTATGGAATAAAATATCTGTTACTTTTTCTCTATCATGTCACAATGAAATACATGTCTTCCGATTTTTTTTTACACATTCAAGTTAATTTCCTGCTCTAACTGAAGCTGTTATATGAGGTTCTCTCTCGTTTTGAAATATCTTTTACTTTATATTTTATGATACGTGAATAATAGGCATTTCTTTTAAAGGCAGAAAAAAAAAAAAAGGTTTAAAATCTGATGTTAAAAAAATTTGCTTCAGTAAAAAAAAGAAAAAAAAAAAAACCTTTTGGAAAAAGTATATTTTCTTTCTTCGTAAAATTGTGAATGAGAACACGATAATTGCTTCTGATTTTCGGAACATTTTGATAAGTATAATCTTGTTGTCTTATCTTTTTACACTTCAGAGTTCGGAGGGGACCCTATTGAACTAATAATAGGCATTCTTTTGTGCTTACGTGAGAGTATTGCATCATACAGCTCAAGTTTCATTTCTGTTACGTTATCAATCGATCGTATGCTATCTTTCCTCATTGTTTTCACACCGTTGTCCTCGCGTGGCTCTTGCCCGCCTTTCCATTCAATTATTACGCTTCCTGTTATCTTCACTTACTACGTGTGATATGTTAGAGTTTTTTAGAGAATGCTGGAGCTGCTTTAAGACAAATTTGTTTTCAAAAGAAAAATTGCTTTATTCCAATTCACATTGAGAGTATAGCATAAAAATATTTCAAGTCTATAAACTTCAAATCTCATCACTGATTTCTCTGATTTTTTTTTCCACGTTTCAGAGATAAAATACAGCGAAAAAACGAAAAAAGTTGATTGTAATTTTTGATCACCAATTTGAAACAATCTTAGACAAATACATTTGGTGATCGTGGTGGTTTAGCGATCCTAGTGTCCGGCGTGTCATGAGTTCAAGCCCAATACCACTGAAGACCCGTCGTGTAGGGAAGCGATGCTCGTTAAATCTGTCGAGAGCTCCAACGTCCTTCTATTGGTGTGGTGTTGTAGTTAGGAGAGGCAGGTGCCATCCTAGTCACTTGACCATGGTTCAAAATTACGAGGTCCGTCACCAAAAGCCCTCGTGTAACTGAACAGTGCGACGTTAATATTCACTCACTCGAGCCCTAGTGCCACTGAAGACCCTCCGTGTAGAGGGGCTGAAGCACCATTAAATCTGTCGTGGCTGCAAAATCCTCACGTTGCTTGAAGAGATAGTTTGGAGAAGGGTTGTCCTCGTGTTGTTTTAGAATGCGACATTAACCCTTTATCTACCGCATTATGATCTACTGCAGTTTTTTTCGTACAATATTTTTTTGATCACTACATTGAAAATTAAGAGATATACATAAACAAATACTCAACTTTGAGAAATTTAATCCGTTAGAGTTAATTAATTAATTAAAGATATATATTCCACTGTAAAATTAATTATATACACTGTTTACTTAAAATAAATAATCAAATCGTTTTCTAAGGTCTTTATTAACATACGAAAAAAATAAGGCACTTAAATTTTGACATTAACTATTTTTCCGGGACAAAAATGATAATCTTCGCAATCCGCTGAAAACGCCGTCAGCTGAAAACTCAATTTTTGCTATAAAACCATTCACTTTCCCCGCTAAAATGCTCATTGTAGAGCTCGTGCTGCCATATATTTTGGGTGGCCGCGGTAGCCGAGTGGTATAGGAATCGGATCGTGGCTTGCCTTGTCACGAGTTCGAGCCCAGTACCACTAAAGATTCACCGTGTAGGGCAGCGATGCACGTTAAATCTGTCGAGAGCTGAAACGTCCTCCCGTTGGTGTGGTGTGGTAGTTAGGAGAGAGGTGATGCCAGCTCAGGTGTCATCCACGTCACTTGACAATGGTTCAAAATTACGTGGTCAGTCGCCAAAAGCCCTCGTGCAGCTGAACAGTGCGACGTTAATATTCAATCAATCAGCCATATATTTTGGAAGAGTGGATTTCAAAGAATATTCCTGCAAAGTATCGTACGAATATTCGTAAAAATGGTTATTTTATATTATATTAAAGAGTGAGTGGTACTTATATAATAAAGGATTAACACACATTATCATTATAGGATTTGAAACATTTCTTTCGGTTACCGGGAAAAAAATATCAACAGGTAAATTTCTTTTTTAAATGAACCCAAGGGTCTTAAATGTTTCCTGATGCTTACGTCCTTTTAGAAATGGAACAATAATTTCTATATCCAATTCGAAAGATTAGTTCGAATATAAATTATTTTGCCTGTTACGTAATCATTTTCGCAAACGTTCCTTACTTTGTAATTAAATTCACTGATAAAAATTTACCCAAAACTCATCCACTTTTTCGTAGCATGCATTATGATTATTTCGAAACTGAGGTGAAAAATAATCTCAGACGTAAATTCTAGCCACGTTTATTGTTGGATTGAAAACCAAATTCCTTATTTTCTCAGGTGCATGTTCATGTGACATTCAAATATTCACATTAAAAGGAAAAGCATCGCTGCATTTTATAACTTAAAATCTGTTCGCTTTTGAAGTGTTTCAAAATAACTAAAACTGTACTATTAGTTATTACGAACAACCAGTTAAATGGCATTTATTTACAAAATAAAAAAATTGTGTGTGTACTTATGTACGCACGTAAGAAGTTATACCTCTTTGGCGTAACAAGATTAAAATAGCTCAGTGGTAGAGCATTCGACTGCTGAACGAGATATCCTCGGTTCAAACCCGGGTGCCCCCTTCTTCAGGAAAGTGAATATATATATATATATATATATTGAGAATTTTGAAGGCGGAATGATCTGTTCCGTTCTGTGTATATTTCTCAGACAAAGCATTTTCAATATCCGTGACGGTGTGCGCGTTTTTACAGTGTGTACTTACTCCTCATCCTTATCCCTAACGTCCAAAAAGAAGTATAAATTCAAAAAAAATTTTCAGTGACAAATTTTTAAAAGAGAATGTTATATAAAAAATAAAGAAAATAGTATTTTTCACATATAAAAATATGGTAGACTGGAGAGAAAATCATCTGCAATTTCGGTTTTTGTCAAATGTTGATTTGAAAGAAAAATAGGCATGCATGTGCATTGTAATGTATTGCTGGTTTATCCACTGGGAGCTTGGAGCGGACGCCCAGGGGCCTGGATAAGATGGACTTAACCAGATTTCCTGGTTATAAATTTCGATCCTCCAGCGCCAAGGGGCTTGTAGATCTTCTGTTCCCTGGACCCAAGATGAGCTTAAATAGGCACTGTTGTGATGTATAGAGATTTCTTAAGGCTATGGGCACCTAAGGAAAAAATGCAGGTCCCACTTACACACAACCCTTTAAAGTAGATAGTATATAACATACTGAAACACGCCACGGCTTTTATTTACCTGCAGGGGTTCTCTACTTGTGGGAAAGTTGTGTTTTACATGCAGGTGGCCGCAGTAGCCTAGAGGTTAAGGTATCGAATCGTGGCTGGCTTTCCACGAATTCGAGCCCAGTACCACTAAAGACCCGTCGTAGGGAAGCGAGGCTCGTTAAATCTGTCAAGAGCTCAAACGTCCTCTTGTTGGTGTGGTATGTTTGTTAGTAGAGGGAGTGCCAGCTCAGGTGTCATTCTCATCACTTGACTATGGTTCAAAATGACGAGGTCCGTCGCCAAAAGCCATCTTGTAGCTGAACAGTGCGACGTTAATATTCCCCATTCACTACTCACTCGAGGTTTACATGCAAAGTTCACTTCCCAGCCTTGAACTTAAAAAAATAAAATCAAGGCAATCATAGAAAATGTGATAAGGGCAACCAGGTAGGCGACTTTAGAACACTTAGTAACAAATTTAGCAAATATTAAGATATCGCCAAGGAATCATCAAGAAAACTCTAGGATAAACCCTTCTAGAAATTTCCATGAGGCTATATTAAGGATCTTTGAAACAAAGATCGAACCAGTTGCGAAAACGAGTGCAGTCGAGATCAAAATCTGTGCGTTGATTGCGAAAAGAAAGAGACTTCATCAGAGTTGTTGTTAGTGAAACTGTTCTAGAGAGCCGTTTCTGGAACGTTGTAGTGGCCGCGGTAGCCGAGTGGTATAGGTATTGGATCGTGTCTGGCTTTGTTACGAGTTCGAGCCCAGTACCACTAAAGACCCGCCGTGTAGGGCAGCGATGCACGCTAAATCTGTCGAGAGCTGAAACGTCCTCCTTGGTGTGTGGTGGTAGTTAGAGGAGGAGGGTGCCAGCTCAGGTGTCGTCCACGTCACTTGACCACGGTTCAAAATGACCTCGTCCGTCGCAAAAAGCCCTCGTGTTGCTGAACAGTGCGACGTTAATATTCACTCACTCTGGAACGTTGTAAAGCTTGTTTATAACAAGCGCTGTATTCACCATTGTTCATAACTCTATTATTATTCAAATAATTGGAGTAGTCAGTTGCTTTTCCCCACGCAAATTTGCAACAACATATGCTGTCAACGTATAAACGATAAACTGTAACAAATAAGTGTGCCAGACCCAAACCGACGCGACCGAATGTTTTTTTTTTTTTTTTTTTTTACTGAATTAGAAATGATGGTGTATGGGATAGGCCTAGGCTTAAGCACGGATGACGAACATGACGCAAATAATGCAGTCTTGCCATTGTTGTCAAAGGGCATATAGTTCAAAATTTACAATTTTTAGAAGAATGCGTTCGTGAATAATATTTGATGATTAAAATTATTTGGACAATCATCTTATTGAGACCGAGTTGAGATTTTCGTGAGACCATGGGTTTAGGACTAGCTGGCCCAGGCCGTGAAACATTCTTTCATGGGCACGTGCACATACGCCCTCTTCCCAAATCACTTCTTTACATATATTCGATTAACATGATATACTCTTACGTAACATTAAAGAAATACCATGACGAGCCTGAAAAAGTGAGTAATATTAAAAGCTGCGATTAGGAGTGCGATGTCCTCCAAACGTATTCTTGTTCTCACCCCCTAGAATTTTGGAACCATTTCTAAAAAATTTTAATTAACATTAAAAAAACATGAAAAAATTATACTCAACATCGAACTGAAAATCCATCGGATTGTATTTATGTACTATTTTTAGCTGGCCAAATAACATTGAGGAAGATTATTTGATTTATGAAAATTCTTATACGATAAAAATACACAAACAGACGGACAAAATGGATTCTCATCACGTCTAAGGGTCATTTGATAATAAAAATTACAGCGAACTGTTCAAATAATGTTCTACTGCGGACACAAAACGCTTCTTGCCACTGCAGCTTCATGACCTAAAAACCTATCACATCATGACCTCTAAATTAACTTAATTTCAGACAGTGTGAGCGATTCTTTCTCGCTCATTACGCAAAAAGTTCTTTTGAAAAATAGTCATTTTTAGAACTAAGAACACAACACCTCGAGAAGGTCGAAAAGTTAAAAGCAGCAGTTAATTAAAAGAATGAAGTGTGACCACGGAAGTTTACAGAGGACAAAGTTCGTGGTTTAAATCTTTTATTTTTGTTTCAAACTGATTAAGAAAATATTGTCCGTTTTATTTTTGTATTCGTCTCTAATTTATTTCGGAAGTAACCCCTTTAAAACTCTTATTTTTCAATGCTTTGAGTCAAAAAAAGACACATCATAACGTTCACAATTTTCAAAGCAACCTGATAAATTGAAAATAAACGTTAATGGCTTGAAAGAAAATTAAATTATGTTAGAGGATTATTTATAACACACAGTTAAAAGAAGTATTAAAAATAATATTGTTTTGATTGCGGAATTCAAATTCTTTCCCACTTCTGATTTTTTCATCGTTATATACGCTCAAGATACCAAATTGGTTAAATTCTTGTTATTATTAATGCAACCTATCCGTCGATGTCAGATCGAGGCCCACGAAATTCATCGCGGCAAAGGACTAGATGTGCGCCTGTCGTTATCCGTAGCTTTGAGCACCATGAAGGAGACAGTACGTTTTGGCAGATCCACCTCAATTTTGAGGATAGATCACCCTAGGGGTGATCAGGGGCCTCCCACCTCTCTTCCCCATCCATCAACCTCACGAAAGGACTTAAGGCTCGACGGCTGTTCAGAGTAGACGGGTATTAGAAGGGACTTGATTCTTATTAACGGTGTACTTTGAAAGCTGTTTGAGATGCATATCGTAATTTTCTACCAGGTAAAGTGACGAGGACGACGCCTAGCTGCCATCTCTCTTCAAACTTCCACACCAGTCCTCACATTGAGAGCCACCACATTTAGCGTGAATAGTACCCCTGCAAGACGGGTTTCAGTTGTATCATCAGGACTCGGACTCATGACCGGACAACGCTGGACACAAATTTGCGACCATGATCATTCGGAAACAATGGTAACGAATAGAAAAGGAAGTCTTCTTTCAAACGGTGCTGCGGACTGGTAATTATTATTGCTAGACCTAGTATATTCAACGGCAGCTAACGTCACTTTTTAGTGTGACACCATAGAGGTGGAGACTGCCACAATATAATTTGACGCCCAGTATCCTACACAGGGAGGTACCTATTCAGATGATACGAAAACTGTACTAGAGGAATTTTCAATTTTACGGAGAGCATCCAAGCCAAACAGGAACTCTAGGGATCTTTAACACGTTGTATAATCATACGACATTGACACTGTCGATGTTCTGCAGCATGGAAATCCACTGATTTGGGCCGGGGTCGAGCCCGCAAAATTGGGCGTACAAAGCAGCGCCAAAACAGTCATATTATGCCCCCCCCCTGAAAAGTCAGGTTTTCGGCCTCAAGCCGGATCTTACAAGGTATTTCGAAAGCATAACATAACATAGGTCTTTGAACCTCTAGAATCCTGCCCCCCCTGCAATGCTGGGGTTGCAGGGGCGTGTGTACGTTACGCCACTGCGACAAACCAACTACGCCACCCAGCAGGCTGGGAAAGGAAGTAGCATTTCTAATAATATTATTTAAAAAAAAACTTTCTCGAGTATAAGCGAAATATTTCTCCGAATTAATCAGGGAAATTATTAGATTTCTCAGAACATTTTTCTTGGATTTAGAATGAAAAATAGTTATTTTAAAATTGCATGCAGAACACACTCCTGTCGTGATCAAACTGTGTGACCCCATATTTTATTTATTTTTTTCATTACATATTGCTTTGAAATAAATTTTTGAAAGAACCCGGTCGATTATATTTCTAAGACAATACTTAATTCTTATTATCCACTCTACACAGTAAAAAAATCTTTTTGTGCTGTTAAAATTCCAGCTTTTTATTTGCTTTGTGTATTTTTGCTTTTCCGATGACAATTCTCGTAATTCAGTGCAAATGTATTTCGGATTGCACATTTGAAAACAATTATGGGTCTTTCCAACAGAATCACAGGTCAGATTTCTTTGTTTGAAAAGATTGGGCCGATAGAATTGTTTAAACTGGTTTAACCCTGGGGGTTAAGAAAATAACAGAAGTAAAGGAATTCAGGATATTATAAAATGCTAAGAATTATAATGCTGTCTGGGTCAGGTGAATTTATGCTGTTTTCCAAATTGAAATTTTTGCAGTTGTGGAATAAGAGTTTATTTTCATTAAAAGCAAATTTATATATTTTGTGCTTTCCTTAGGTTTAACTAATGAAAAACTAAATATACACAAAATGTGATAATTTCATTTCTTTATTCATTTTTCAGATATTTATGTACTTATCCAAGTCTCGACTTGTCAGATGACGAAATCGAGACCTATGACGGCAACCTCTCTAACCCTGTACGTCAATTCCACAACAAATTGTCAAGTTATAAAATTACATTGAGTGTTTATAAACATCGCACTCTGAGGCAACGAGAGGGCAGTTGGCTTCGGACCTGTTATTTTGAACTATGGTCAAGTGATGAGAACAGCACCTGCGTTGGTGCACCATTCTCGAATCTACCTCACCACGCCAACGCGACGACAGATTTAACGTGCATTACGCCCCTATAAGGTGGATCTTCAGTGGTACTAGGCTCGAACTCATGACACACTGGCCACGGTCCGTTACCTTGACCACTAGGATACCACGACCACACAATTTCCTTTAAGGAAAATATCTGAGTTTATTGTATACTCAAACATATATCCACAAATTTTTTTTTTTTCGAATATGTCAAAAATATTCATAAATAGATATTCACCATGTTTCAGTTTCAATACAGGTCACAAAATGCCTTTTCACATTTGATAATGTTTTTGATTTTTCGATCTAGTGATTTAGTAAAACTTTTCGAACGAAATTACTTCAGACATTTTAAAAGAAGGAAAAAGAACATCTCGGTTTTCAGGTAGCGATGTCCTAAGCAAAATTAAACCTATGAAACGCCGAAGATTGAAAGGACAAAGCACTTTTTGAATAAGGGTCCATGACCAGGAGTTATTATTGTAAAATTTTAAGGCGGAATTGGTTTTAAATTAAAGAGTAGGATGGATGTGGAGAAATGAAGCTATTATAAAATGACCTTATTCATAAAAAAAAAGAAAGTATGAAAAGAGTAAAAATATTTTTCCATATTTCTATACGAGTGCAATAAGATTGCAGGCTATTTGTAAAAGAAAAATAAAATAACTACTTTGCAGTAGCTCCAAAAACAGAGAATAAGGGTTTTTATTTAAAATTTAATTTGTTTGAATTACAGTAATTAGAAAGAAAAATGACCGAAGTTTCGGGGATTTGGGTGGATACTTATAGTTGGCAATTGCCGGAGGGTGGTAAGTTTGATTGAGCTACTCGAAGTGGAATAGCAAGGGGAGGCATAATTTGACGAATGGAATAACAAATCCAAGAGAAAAGCGGGGTGCATGAAGCTGTCTTGGGATTGTAGAACTTTTTCTTTTTTTAACACATTGCCATCGAGTAACTCGATGAATATTAGATATGATCCTTCACAACAGTCAAATGATATTGACCTTTGAGAGAGAGAACATTAACTTTTTTCGCACTATTCAGCTGCTCGATGCCTTTTGTTGAAGGACCTCGCAATTTTGAACTATGATCAAGAGACGAAGAAGACACCTGAGCCAGCACCATCCTCTCCTAACTTCCACACCAACGAGAAGACGTTTGAGCCGCGATATGTTTAACGTGTATCGGCTCTTTCTGCACGGCGGGTCTTCAACGGTTCTAGGTTCGAACTCATGACACATTGGCCACAAGTCCGCTACCTTGACCACTAGGCTGACCGCGGTCTCATAGGATCACTTGATGTGCTCAGAGAAGTTTAATTTACGTGTTTTTGTTTTACACAAAAGGAGCCTATTTAAAGTTTTTTTTTATTACATTTTAATATCTTTTTTTCTTATTATTAAATTGATTATGTATATTACTCAGCTCTAGAAATATTTCAAAGCAATTCCTGTGTGATATCGTGTCAAGAATGTCAATGCTGGCTTAATGCACAGACGGCAAAATAGTCTAAGATGAGAATTCTGAAGATCTTAGATACCCCAAATGTTTAAATGAAGGAGATGATCATGTAGAACAGGGGTGTCCAACCCAAATGACCTTGCGGGCCATTTCGGAAAAACATTATAATCTCACGGGCTGCAGATAAAAAATCGAACCTTATATCAGATTTGGAAAAAAAAATATTGGAGTGAAAATTTAAAACAGAATGAATTATTACTATTGTTTTCATTATTTTTCATGTATACAGACATAGATCATATAATAATGTTTATACAATATAATAATGCAATGATCAAATGATGCTTAAAATATTACGAGTTGCCATTTTCTTAAAAATTACGTGGTGTTCCGAATGAACTGATCTTTCGTTACTCATTGTTGAAATTTGATAGTGCTGTCATTTGTGCAAGCGATTTAGTATACATTGTTCCTTTATCTTAAACGTCCTGAGAGAATATATTTTTTTTAAACTTTAAAAAACGTATTTGACTGCCTCTTGCTTTTTGGGCACTCCAAAAGAAAAGGAGGAGGAGAAACGAAGGTCGCACACACAGAGAATCATGCACTATCCATAGTAAAAAGATATGCATAATGCAATTCGAAATATAGTAAAAATATAATTTACTATAGTAAAATAAAATGTAACTGTTTGATAAAATATAAATCTATTTTAATCTAAAGGACATTTCTATTATCAAAAAGGATTTATTTTAAAACAAGAACAGGTAACAGACAAATACATTGTATATATATAGTATATATATATATATATATATATATATATATATATATATATATATATATATATATAATTTAGACTATTTCTATCCATTATTTCCTATTGGTTTTGCTCAGTGTTATTTACAAATAAAAGGGGGAAGGTTGGCTGGCCAAAAACATGTTCAACCCCACTCTTATATAAATTAATTTTATATACTAACTGTCTAAGTCAGTATTGTTCATGGCACTACAGCATCCATTTTATATTTATTATCTCGATTACTCTTTTGTCCTTCATTGTGTATTTTCCTGCTGTCTATGTGTTGTCGAGTTTATTGTTTGGATGTGATCTCTTGTTAGTAGAGAATTGACCTATATATATATATATTATATATATAATATATATATATATATATATATATATATATATATATATATATATAATTTCTCCTCAAATAAATTTCAAAATGAAAAAACTTTAAAAATCTGATATTTAAAATCTTTTTAAAAAGAGTCGGCGGACCGCAATTTACGTTCTGGCGGGCCACGTGTTGGATACCCCTGATGTAGAACATTGAAGCAACTTCTTTGGGTATGCAACAGAACTATTTTTCCCCAATAAATTTTGTATGACTAAATAATGTTAATTTTCTGGATGGGACCCTTAGTATTTCAAGCGAAGATTTTCATTGAATTCAAGCATTAAACTCACATTTTTCTCGTCTTTCGGTTGCTGCTCCGTTGTTTCAGCAGCCGTCGCGCTCTAAAACAACACAATGGTTATTTGCAACGGACCTCGTGATTTTAAACCATGGTTATGTGACGATGACGACTCCCCTCCCTCCGAACTTTCCCACCATATCAATGAAGGACTTTGAGTCTGGACAGATTTAACGTGTATGAGATCGTTCTACACGGCGGGTCTTCAGTGACTGGAAGGTTCGGACTCATGACACTCTGGCCTCGAGTCCGTGACTGAGTCCATGGCCCCCATCGTATTTCAAGCGACAATTTTCGTTAAATTTGAACACTATGCTCTCAACTATCTGATTCTTCGGCAGTTGTTCTGTGCGCGATGTAGCCGATAAACCCTGGTTAAGCCGCATTCACACCAAAGCAGTCAGCGTCGAGCATTGAGTGTCCAGTCAATCAGAGACTTCATCTCGCCCGAGATGAAGTCTCTGATTGGCTAGACGCTGACAGCCTTGGTGTGAATGCAGCTTTAGTCGGCGTAGTCAAATGATGAATTCGAACTGCAATACCAATAAAAACCCATATCGTAGAGGGGCTGATGCACGTTAAATATGACAAGGATCAAAGTCCTAACGTTGACGTGGTAGGGAAGTAGGAGGGTGCCAGTTAAGGAGTCGCCCTCATCACCTGCAATGATTCAAAATTCCGGGTTCGTCACCAATAGCCCTCGGTTGCCTAATATAGCGACACTAATAAATACTCACTCGGAAGTTGTTCTACTAATTAGGCTTTTTTTCACTGGTGTTTAATCTTCAATACGCCAGTGCGGCCACGGTAGCCTAGTGTTCAGCGGTGTAACGGAGGACATTTGGGACTTCCTGCAAAGTCAGGTTTTGGGCCCCTAAGTTGAATTCTACAAAGGTTAAGTACTTGACGGCAATCAAGCTTCGGATCCTCTAAACCCTGGCTTCCCCCCTCCCCGTACTGCATGGGAGTACGTTATGTCACTTCTAGTGGTTATGGTCACGAACTCGTGGCCTGAGTATCACCAGTTCGAGCCTTACAGCTGCTAAAGACTATCGTGTAGAAAGGGCTGATGTACATCAAATCTGTAGAATCATACAGTACTCTCATTGGCATGGTGTTGAAGTTTGAAGAGTGGGGTGCCAACGCGGGTATCGCCTTCGTCATTTCAACGTGGTTCAAAATATGTTTTGTTGAATTATAATGTGACGTTAATAAGAACTCATTCATGCGTGTGTGTGAGCATTTGCTCTTCTGTAAGCCAGTACACTGATGTAACCAACCTATCTCTAGGAGGTAAAAAAAAAACGAGCAGGTGAGTTGCTACACAAAGGGTCGGCTCCACAAAGAAGGAGCGATCCGGTTGATTTGCCACCTCCTGCAAGTGTGTACGGGGACAGTGTGAAGTGGGCATTCATCAGCCGAAGAATGCCGTAAGAAAACGGGTCGGATCAACAGCACCTATAAAAAGCGCATCCTCACAGATTTACGAGTTAATTTTAGGGAAAGAGAGAGAGAGAGAGATGGAGTGTGCGACGCACACACACACAAAAAAACAATAGTCTGGATAGGAAAAAAAAGAGTTGTGCGTTCGGGAAAGCAGGCGAGCAACTTACCACTGTCATTTACAGCGCAAGCGGAATACTAATCAAAAAACGCTCTGCCTCCCTCTATCGTCGCAGGCGAGACAATGGCAGAACAAAAAGAAGGGCAGAAACGCGATTTCTGGAAAGAACTCTTAAGAGAAAAGTACTCGAAACACTTTTTAAGGCAGAAAAATATATTTCAATATATTCGGGTGAAAAGAATGTACCTTCTCCTTGACCTTTTTTGCATTTCATAATTTCAGGTTGTATTTTTATTTATAGTACGTATAATAGAGTATACATTATGTATTTTTCACATTGTGGACAATGCGTACATAAGTATGAATTTTTCCCATTACGTAAAGTTTTTTAACCCACTTTAATGAAAAGGTGTTGAGAGAATATAAATTCTCAATAGTCTTAGCTGGAATGGAATTCAAAGCAACATGTTATCCTCTAACCATTTTTTTTTAAATTTTAAAATAATATTTGGAATAACATTTTTATTATGCTTTATATAAGCTAATATTCCATAACTAAACTAAACTCAGTGGCAAAACAGCTTCTGAGGGCCAAGGCCTACTGTGCCCATCTCAGTTTCGTAACTAAGGGCACTGAGGTGCATGAGCAGATGTTTCGGGCAGGTGATCATTCTGACGCAAAAACCCTCAGTGTTTAGTTCCCAAGCAAGCATGGTTCTCATTTATTGACCCTCTGAAGGGATGAAAGTCCGAGTCGACCTTGTTCAGCCTGGGGTTTGAGCACCGGACCTGGGTCGTGGAACGCTACCATTCGGACACTAGGCCTCAATCTTTAACTATTCCACACACAAAAAAGGGTATTTACTGTAAGGAATTCATGAAATTAAAAAAAAATTAAGATTTTTTTAAAAATGCATATTTTTGTACAAACTTTTTTCCAAGTACCGCATAATATATTACCGTGCATGGATTTACTTTTTTTTGCCGCTAATACTTAATTTATAAGTATTTAATTTATAAGTAAGTAATATTTTTAAACACACGAAAATTCTCAGGAACGCATTAATTTTGACTCTCTAACGTTTTTCAATTCCTACTATTAGCTCACACAATTTCTGTATATTTATTTATTTGTTTGTTTATTTATTTATCTTGGTGGAATTTTCAATCGTTAATAAAATACATTTTAAAGCGCTCCATTGAGCTGAAATTTGATATACATGATTATTTTGGATGACAATACAATAATTTAACTGTAATTAATAAAAATTAATTAATTAAAACTAATTATTTAAAAAATTACAAATACAGCCACGTTGGCATCCCTTTTGGCAACTTGTGTCAAAACTTGAAAAGTTTTTTTCTCACGTTTTAAGGCATCATTTGAGCTGAAATTTTATAAACACGATTGCTTTGGAGGACTATACGATACTTTGATGATAATGAATAAAAATGAATTACCACTTAATGTTGTGATTCTGCCCTTTGTATATACATATTTATATTAGTTGTAACTATTTAATAAAAAGTAGCTAAAAAATAAAATTTTCTTTGTTAATCTAAGTAGGAATTGACTTGAATTTTTTTTTTTCATATTACTTGTTTTTTTTTCAAATATTACTACACATCTGAGAGCTAATTCCACACAAAATTCTACATAACGTTTATGAAATGTGAGCGAGTGAGGTTTATTATTTTCGCATTCCAAAGCAACAAAAAGACTATTGGCGACGAACCTCGCAACTTTGAACCACAATCAAGTGACGAATATGACACCAGAGTTGGCACCCCTTTCCATACTAGAACGGGAGGACTGTGAGTCACAACAGATTTAACCACCTTCCGTGACCCTGGGGTTCGAACCCATGACATGGTGGGCACTAGTAGTGATTTAACATCAGAGAGGTAAAATGGTTTTAGTCCACCATAAGACCTTACGAAAATCAAAATACCTAATGCAAGTTAAATTTGTCTTTTCCTCAAGGCTTTTGCTTGGTGTTGAAGTTCAGAAGGGTGCCAACTCATATCTCCGCCTCGTCATCTTACCGCGAATTTCTAATCAATATTTCCTCCAGTACTTTTAGGACGTCATTGATCTATTAGAAACCGATTAGAACCAGTACGAACAACTTCATTCTCAACAAGAACGACTGATTTTTCAAATTGGATTTATTTTGCTTGAATTTATAATTTATATTAGTAATTCGTCACTTTGTCTTTGAAAGTTTAGCAATCGTAGTAAATGGCAGCATAGCTGTTTTGCAATGTAGCACTATTTGCATTGACGTCTTTGAGTTTTTAAAAATAAATTTTAAACACACGTTGGGAAACTATAACAAAGAATTATGCTTATCCTTGACGAATTTTCAACACGCCTCTTGGATTTAAAATAAACATTGTAACGTATTAGTGTAAAACAGAATAGCTCCAATAAGAGATTTCCAAAGCTCTCCTTGCGTATAATAAAACTTTAAGTAAAAAAGTGAAATTCGAAATGATTTCAAGAAGTAATTCTACTTTCTGTGAACAAAAGGATGTAGAAAACAAGTAATATATATATATAAAAAAAATTAAGCCAATTTCTACTTAGGTGACCAAAAAATATTTTATTTTAGTTACTTTTTGTTGAATAATTTCAATTAAAATAAATATGTATATACTTATGACAGAATCACACTATTAAGCAGCAAAATAGAAAGCGATTTTCCTTTCTATTGATGGTGTTGGTCTATTATTTTTGTTACTATTTATTAAATTTTTTATTTAATTAATGAATTAATATTTGAAAAAACTGTATTAACATCAAGTGTCATCCACTACAAGTTTAAAAAAATGTATTTAAACTTGATTGGATGAATAAAAAGTATTTGATCAAAGACTGAAAATTTTAATATATATACATATATAAAGTGGATAATGTCTCTGATCTATACAAGTTTACTAAATGTTACCTATCCACTTCGCTGTGTATTTCATGATATTGTATGACATTATGAACTGTTTTTCCCCTTAAATTATTGATATATTATATTGGGATAAGGACATTCTTAATTTAAAAAGGACAAGACTTGAATTTCTGAAACATAAGTATATTTATCCTTTACGCCCCCAAACTTCCTCCACACATAGAATCGATTTCCGTAAAACCCATTTTTAGCGAATCTCTACGCAGCAAAAGAAACTTATTTGCCAAATTTCATGTCTTTAGGTCTATTAATTCAAAGACGAGAATTTTTATCTCTAATGCCTCTGTAACCTCCCTCCTTTTGGGAGTCTGTTTCCAGAAAAGTCATTCCTATCGGATCTCTATACAAAAAACAAGCTTGCCAAATTTCAATTCTGTGAGTGCAATACTCAAAAATCAAAATTTTTGTCGCGCAAACTCCATTGGGAGTCGGTTTTCACAAAACCCGTTCTTAGCAGATCTCTACTCAATAAAAGAAAAATGTTTACTGAATTTCGAGACTAGGTATAATATTTCAGAAACGAGCATTTTTGTCCATAACGCCTCCACAACCCCCTTCCCCACCACCACACACATTCTTGGGAGTCTATTTCCATTAAACTATTTCTTACTCAACAAAAGAAACGTGGCTGTTGAATTTCAAGTCAGTAGATCTAATAGTTTTGGAGATCACGAGATGTGCGTGAGTTTGATTAAGAATAAATATTTCAAAGTTTTTTAGTCGCCCATTCTGTATAGTGGTTAGCGACGCTGACTGCTGTGCCGTTGGGCCTGGGTTCGAATCCCGCAGAAGACATGGATGTGTGTAAATATATAGTGTCTTTGTCGGTATGGGGTTACTCTTAAATAGCCGTCGAGCCACCAGTTTTCTCGTGAGGTTGGTGGAAGGAGAAGAGAGATGAAAGGACCCTGACCCCCACCCCGAGGGTGTTCTCCCTTTAAATTGGGGTGGAACCGAGCTAAATCGTACTGTCACCTGTATGGTGCTCAAGCCTACGCCAACGACAGGCGTACATCTAGCCCCTTGCCACGATGAATTTCGTGGGCCTGGATCTGAAACAGTCGAGATCTGGTGGCATAAAAAACAACATTTCAAAGTTTTGCTTAAAATTTTTAAAAAATATTCTTAATATATAATTTATAATTAAAAATTCTTCTTTCTGAAAACGTAATAAATTTAGAAAACTAAAATCACTTGCAAAATTTTTGACCATATTCTTCTTTTTAAGTCATTGCAATAGTTTTAATTATTTTGATTTCTTCTATAAAACACCGTCGGAAAGGCAGGGAATGCAGATTCAAAGAAAGTTTGCTACCTTTCAAGTGTTCTCTTAAAGACTTACAAAGTAATAGAGAAAGATAATAATAGAACGAGAATAATAATAAGAAACTAATTTATGAAAACCCATTTGGAACACACGTAGTGATAGATACTGTGAACTGAATACTATTCGGTATATAGAATTCAACCTAATTTATTGTTATATATTCTTTTCTATTTCTTTGTATTATTCCCTTTAATGTTTCCTGTATTGTGTGCTCAGTCTTGGTTGAACTTAAAATATAATTAGCTAAAACAGATGCAAAAACTGATAACATCACGATATACATCCCTGAATACAAATGATCGCTTTTGCAGTGTCTATTGTAGTCTTAATTAAAGTTTTAGTATAGACACAACAATTCAACAAAAGTAAAATAATTTAAGTATTTTGATCTACACTTTTAATGATACAAAATCGTAGTCTGAAATTACAGAATATATGATCATTCTCACAACAAATTCATTCAGTTATATCTTTCAAAATGCCATTAAAAAGTAAAGAACCATAATTTCTTCGAACAAATGAAAAATTCTTGGTGTAAATAATGTAATTTTTCCTTTTGTATCATTCTCTTTTGAAATTTGAATATTTCGAATAATTTCTCAAAAAAATTTTTGGATAGAATTCGTAATAATCGCTTTAACATAAGCAAAAATATTCGTATTGGCTCTTTGTATTGTTAAAATGAAAAAAAAAAAAAAAATGAAATTGCTCCATTATATAGATTTTTATTTTATTTAATAATATAGTATTTCAATAATATTTCCATAACTTCATATAATGACATGTAAAACTTTTGAGATAAAAATTAAAAAGGTGTAACTTACGAAAAAATTTAGGATATAATAAATGAAAATGACTATTCTAAAAACTTTTGAAGACAATTTGGAATTTCCCTCACTATTTTTAATTTTGCCATATTTCAAGCAATTTAGAAAATTAAAAAACAGAAAGATTTTTTATTTCCGGTTTAAATGATGTCATTTCTTATAAAGTAGTTTAACTCTGACAATTTTTTTTTAAAAAATATAGTACATATTATCTAATTGCTTCTCAATTTATTTTTAAGACTGTATTAATAATTTGCGTGTAAAGTGCTTAATTTATTACGTTAAGAAATAAGAAAAGATGTTCGAATTTTTAAAACGTAAATAACACATTTATTGTAATTGAAAATCTCATATTATATATAAAGAAATACAAATTTGTGATTCGATTTTTTTCTTTGTTGTTTAAATCAGCATTTTGACTCGAAATTTTGATACTTTTTTGTTCTGCGCAAAATTGCTTTTATAATGATAGCATATGTTAAATATTTAATCTCATCCTTAACTGTTTATTAAACTAATCAAACAAACATTTTCTTCTAAAAATTACATTTAAAGCAGTAATTGTTCATTTTAATATATTTTAAGAAATTCATTCATGTAATTTATATTACACATTTAAATAATCAAAAATAAATGAAAAAAGTATTCGAAAAAATAGCTAAAAATTCTTTGTGATCAATAAAAAGACATTCATTTAAATTATGTTCACGCTAAACTCGAGTTAACTTTCTTTCAAATAATAAAATGCTACTTATAAAATAAGCAACGTTTCATTTTTTAAAATAAATTTTTTTAAATGGCACAATTTTAACATATTTTTCAGACCTAACTTCATGCATTACTGCGTTCGATAATGTAACAAGTTGTTACTAATGCGTAACAGGTTAAATAGTAAAAATACTTGTTGCCAAACTTGCTTCAGCAATAACGACATTTTCTACGGCTTTCACTTTCATCTCAGAGAAAAACCAAATAATTCCGTTTTTTAAATACATTCCATCCGTCACATGTATAACGAGATATTTTACATGTGATAAGCATTCATTTCAGTATCAAAATACATTCTTATATATTCTATTGTAAATTAAAATTTAAAAAACGTTAGATTTACGTAGATTTAACAAATTCTTGTAGAAAGAAATTGACCTTGCGAAGCGTCTGAGAAGGCTGCACAGAATGCTAAGTAAACATTTCATTAGTTATTAAGAATTAATTATCATTAATTTCACACACACAAATGACACTACTTTTTTAAAATTACATGCTATTTTCGAAAGTTTATGAATACGTTAAGATACTTTAAAATTCTTTTCTTTAATTGTTTATTAGTATTCATTGGTGAAGTGCATTTTTTTTTCATTTAATTGGAAGTGGATGACCTCGAGCTTCGCATGTATTTCTGACCTTAACATTGATTAAAGTTGAAGCAATTTTGAATAATTATGAACATTTCGTATTCTATCTTTGCATTAATAAGAGATTGTTGTTATAGTTTTAATTAGTATATTGAAGTATACTTAGAGCTGTATCATTTAAATATTAAAAAATAATTCTTATTACAAATATGTATTTGACTGTCAAATTTGAGAAAAATTTTGTTAGCTTTTTAAAATATTTAATTGCTTTTGAAATCGAATTATGTAAGAATGTGTATTTTTTTTGGTGGAACTTTTTTTTTCTAATGGGCTGCGGATTGGTGTTTTACCATTGCTGACTTAGTACATTCCCCGGGAGCTGATATCTCTTTTTAGTGCGGCACCATATTAGCGAATACCAATAGCCACACGTAATTTTTACGCCCAGTTTTCTCCATAGAGGGAGACACCTGAGCTCTGACGATGCGAACCTATACTAGGATTTAATTTTGCCAAAAGCACCCAAGCCAAATAGACACTCTAGGAACCTTTTACGTGCCGTATAAGTATACGACATGGCCGCTGTCGATTTTCTGCATCATGAAAATCCACCAACTTGGACCGGGGTCGAACCCGCACCCTTGGATGCAAAAGACCAGCGACCAACCAACCATGCCATCTAGCCAGCTTTCTAGTGGAAACAATTTATCGAAACAATATTCAAATATTAGTAGTTTCATTGAGTAAAAAAATAAAAATATTAAATATACTCAGATGAAAAGTCTTGCAACTTTATTTTAAAATGCTGAAATAGTAATCTTAAAAGTTTTTTTCCCCTTATAATATATAATTTCCATTGCTAATTATATAAATTAATGGGAGAAAGAAATAGTGTTGTAAATATGGGACTTTTAAACATTTTTAAACTTTAAAAAAGTCCAGTCAAATAAATTGTTCTAAATAAATAAATTGATTTTTTTAAAATTATTTTTTGTTAATTTGGGTTTTAATTAGAAATAAAGCAGCGAATTCATTTCACGCGCACACGTGTTAACTTATTCACTTACTACTCTTTTTTCTCCGCATATTTTTGTTTTCGTTTTCTGGTTGTTATCAATAGAACTGTCAGCCGATATAAGTTTTTTTTGACAACTAATGTCTTTTAGTATGATAAAAACAACAAAAAATTTTATTGATTCTTCATATTAGGTATGAAAATAAATAAATGAATAATCAACTTCCTAAGTATAAATCGCAGTTTGAAGGGGGAAAAAGAATTCTATTATGAGCACACACATCTTGTCTTGCTATTTGTCTGCACACATGAAAATGTCTTTTCAGAATAACATGCGAATTTTATTTTTAAAATATTGTGATGATATTATTTTACTTAATTTGTCCAGTTGATTATACGTAAAGTAATACAAAATTTCACAATTTCCTGCCGAGTTTGGCGGGAAATTTAATAAATTTGAGAATCCACTTTGGCCTTCTGAATTTGTATCGTTATTGTATTAAGTGGATATGGAAGCAAATTCCTTAATTAGATCTGATATGGGAAATTCTCAATATTGTTTCAGCATTCTCAATATATAACAATATATCTATATTGTTTTACGAGGCTTCCAGCAAACAGTTGCTTGATGTTTTTTCTTTCATTTTTCAAATAGAGCGGTGATTGTTTCTCTCATGGCATACATTTAAAATGTACAATGAAACGACTGAAGTTTTACTAGAGAAAAGATTGGATGAATTCTGTTGAAACTTACATTTTTTTCACTCTCATGTATAGTTTTTAACGTATATTTTTATTGAAAACAATTATAAAATCCTCGTGCACCACGAAGTATCACACGAGGCTCACAGAAGTAAGTATTAATCACACATTACAAAGGAATAAAGGAAAAAAATTCTTTTGAGGTTATGAAGGATTACAGATATTTACAACAAATTCACAGAACTTTTTAAAAACACTTCTGGTAGAAAGAAGTTGCTGAAGATTCGGAGGCCAATTTATGTTAAGTCCCTTGAAAGCGTGTCATAGGATGTTTCGTTCTCTTACAAACTTGGAACAAAGATTTTTAACGTATTATTACGGTTATTTATTACTTCGAAACGAATAGAAAAGCCGTGGAAAATCATATTTGTGATTACAAGAATTAAAATGTTTATTAGTATTATAATTCAATATATACCGCCTGTATGGTACTAAGATCTTTAGGCAGTTTTCCCGCATTTGCACTTTCAAAATATAAAGAGATGTCCAATATTAAACTTTTCTATTTACACAAAGAAAGCTTTCATAAACAATTCAACTTCATTTAGTTTTGTTTTAAGAATGAGTTAGAGAGATATGATATGCTTAAATTTTAAATTGAAATAGAAAACTATAATAGAAATTAATACGTATTTCCCTTTAATTCCCCCCTCAGGGGCTCACCTTCTTTGGGAAAGGGGGGTGTCACAACCCCGGGTACCTAGTGATTTTTTTCCTTTTTTCCCAAAAGGGGGGTTTTACTATCTTTGGAAAACATGGGTGTCGCCCCCGGGGTCCCCCAGTGATCCTTCTCTTTTTTGACCCTCCCTCTTGTCATCCAATTTCTTCTTTTCCTGTCCAGACCACAGACCTATGAATGTTTGGCGCAGTATAGCCAAAACTGGCTCTTGCGCCATAAAACCCCAAACTCAACCCTAATTAATTATATATTAATATTTAAGACATAATTAATACAGTGTTTTGTAACATTTTTACTGTGTGTCAAAACAATTTTAGTACTTTTTTTTATTAAAAAAAGAGGCATTTTTTGGTTCTAATTATACATTTATACTTGTCACCTATCAAGCAGACTTTAATAAATAAATGCAACTTTTATGCGAAGAAAACAAAAGAAAAGTAACCAATAAAGTAATATTTATTGCTGTGTAACATTTACCAAATGTATACTGGAAATTTTAATTCATAGCTGATAAAATATCCAAGTTATTGGCCATTTTCTTTGAAATTTCGCAAACTGGGTAAAGATTATCAATAGTTTTTGTATTCTTTGTGAGAAAACGAAACAAAGATTTCTGAAATTCAAGACGAGGATTATGCCATGAAAATCTTGCCAAATAATTAGCTATTTTTCACTGCAAAACATATTTTTATTTGGAATCATCAGGTCAGAGACTTCCCTTCTTCGTCTTTTTACACTCGTATTGAGAAATACGAGTGTAAAACAGCTTTAAACCGCGGGAAAAGGTCGTGACTGGCGTATCATGAGTTCCAGCCGAAGAGCTACTGAACACCCACCATGTGGAGGTACTGATGCACTTTAAATCTTTCGATGCTCAAAGTCCTCACTGGCGTTATGTAGAAGTTCGGAGAAAGGGTGGTGTGACATTTGAGGAAAATAATGGTAGCGTGATATTTATTGATTTAAATATTTGGTTTATTTACGCTACAGCTAGTAATCATAATATGTACATTGAAGTTATTAACAGGATTGCTTAGTTCGTTAGAGTTCAAATTCTGTTGTTTATGAGGGAGGAGATTGCATTCGTTATTAGCGAAGTTTTCAAACCGTCTTCCTCTCTGCCTTCTTTAGGCTGTCGGGATGGTAGCGGTCGGCCTCTTTACCCTGGAATTACATCAGGTTCATGGGTGGTGTTCAAAGTTCGAAGGGAAGATGACCAAAGACTAGGCCTCGCAATATTTTAAGGGTGCACGTGTTCATAGAAACGTGATTATCCTATCCACAAAAAGGAAGCCTACTTTCATCTGCATGGCGGGAAAACGTCACAGTGGGCTGCCGAATCAGATGTCGTCCTCGTCACTCTAGTCACAAGTAGCCCTCGTGTAACCTTATAGTGCAACGTTAATAAAACACACATTTATACTTGCATTCACTCATGATTATAGATTCATTAAACATAAAGAAAGCATTTCATTTTTCTTTTTTTTAAAAAAATCGAACACATGCGCAAGCTTTGCTTTATAACAATTCTGATTCCAAAGAATTGTCTAATTTGATATAAATGGTGAAAATCACGCCCCCAGATGTAAGGACATTTGAAAACGTATCCTTTACAGACATAAAAAATATTTTATAGCATCATTGAATAAAAAATGTTCTTTTCGAGATACTGGTGTGTTAAATACTTACATTCGAATTCTCAAAAAATTATTGCAGTATAATTCTCTATAATCTCCAACAGTGTTATAACAGGATCAATGAAACTATTTGGCTACCTCTTGATATAGATGACCTTGTTCTGAAGTATTAACAGAGATCAGAACTTTAAGCAAGGTCGTTAGCACAGGTGCAAAACATTGCACTTTCTTTCTTCCAATAATACCCACGATGATCGGTCACGTTGGCTAGACGATCTAAACTCATGCAAATTGTACACTAGGCTTAGGAGACGATAATAAACGAACAGAAAGATTCTTTTGTTTACGTTTGAAGCGAAAAATTTGAAAAAAAAGAAAGTTTCAAGTTTCAAAAAAGATGTTAAAATTGCCTCTCAATTAATCAATATTTACTAAATCTCCAACTAGATTTGTCGAAATCTTTAAGAATCACAGAACTGAATTTGTTTCATTTAAATTTTTTAATTTTCAGTTTCATTTTTAGCCATAAAAAAGGAGATTTGCAATTCTTAGAGATAGTGTTTTCATAAATGTATTTTGAAAAATTCTAAAGAGGTGTTGAGTCGTTTTTATTGTCTCAAAATTTGGCGATATTCGATTTAATTATCAATGAATCTATTAAATATAGAAAAAGTGTATCGAAGTCAGGTTGCAGTGCATAGTGGGAATTTATTTGAGCTAAAACTTTCAACATGGATTACAATAAAAAGATTTCTACTTCTGTCCTATACCTGAAGAGTGCCAAAAAATGAGGGTTTTTCGAACACTCAAAATCTTTTGAAATACAAATATTTTTCTCCTAACTTGGCAATAATATTAAGATGAAAAACTTTTCATTAGCTTATTTTTTCAAAACCCCAAAATGAGTCAGTTTTTAACTTATAGAAATCGTATTTTTGATATACTATTATATTATATATATCAAATATTTTAAAAAATAATAAGATTTATGAGAAATTTAGCTTTTAAAAGTTTCAAATGTTTCAAAATATTAAAAAATATATTTAAACTCGTCGGTTAAAGCCAAGCTTCTCTTCAAAATTGGATACATTAAATAACATGCAGCAAATTACTTGAATTTTAATTCACATTCACTATTTTAAAGCAAATAGTTAAATAAGTCAATGTAACACATTTAACTATTTGCTTAAGAAGCCAGTAATATAAAAAAAAAATTTAAGTCAATTCCTAAGATCAACAAAATTTTTTTTATTTTAGCTACTTTTTATTAAATCGTTACAATTAATATAAATATGTATATACATATAACAGAATCACAACATTAAATGGTAATTCATTTTTATTAATTATCATTAAGGTATCCGACTACGTTCGGAACCATGATTTTAAAAAAGGGCATAAATGTATAATTTTCCTGATATTTAGTGTCACTTAAATTAGAATATATG
This sequence comes from Trichonephila inaurata madagascariensis, assembly GCA_019973955.1. NCBI lineage: Eukaryota > Metazoa > Arthropoda > Arachnida > Araneae > Nephilidae > Trichonephila > Trichonephila inaurata. The sequence continues at coordinate 172,544 of BMAV01013304.1, forward strand.
TATAAAATTGTTTTAAGGACATTATAACAAAAAAAAAAAATTATTTAAATACAATATTTTTGCAAAAAATTAACTTAGAATAACCTTTTTTCCAAATGTTCTCCTTTTGAGAAAAATGCTTCTATTATAATAATATTTTGCCTGTATATAGCTAAGACCTCTGTACAGAGGCTCAACTAGAATTTTTGAAACGCATAACTTGGAAGTCGGTTTATCCATGTTTTACGAAAACATAAGAAAGAAATTTTAAGAAAATACGCCGATAATTATTTCATATGGTTGTAACTCTGAAAATAATGTGAATTTTTCAAAAATCATAGTTGAGCCTCTGTACAGAGGTCGGCTATATACAGGCAAAATATTAATACATAGAAGCATTTCTTAAAAGGAGAACATTTGAAAAATTGCTCTAAGTTAATTTTTGCCAAAATATATGTATTTAAATAATTTTGTCATAATGTCGCTTAAAAACAATTATACATGATTAATAAATGACACTAAATTATGAAATTATCATTTGCGCTTTTAAAATCATGGTTCCAGGCGTAGTCGAAACTATAAAATATGTATCGTCATCCAAAGCAATCGTGTCTATAAAATTTCAGTTCAACTGAATGCTTTAAAACGTGAGAAAAAAAAAATCTTTTCAAGTTTTGACACAAGTGGCCAAAATGGTCCCTAAGTCGCCAAAAATGATGCTAACGAGGCTGCCTTTGTAATTCTTTGAATAATTAGTTTTAATCAATTAATTTTTATTAATTATAATTAAATTACTGTATTGCCATACAAAATAATCATGTATATAAAATTTCAGCTCCATTGAGCGCTTTAAAATGTATTTTATTAACTATTGAAAATTCCACCAAGATAAATAAATACATAAATAAATATGTAGAGAGTGTGAGCTAATAGTAGGAATTGAAAATAGCACAATTCATTGCAAAAAAAGTGCTATCTGAAAACAGAAATTAATAAAAAAGGCTTCGGTATTATTGGCCGAACGATGAAACTATTCCTTCTAATTTCCATTATTTGACCTTTTTAGCTGCATATTCTTCACCGATTCATTTTACTCTACAAAAAACTGAATTGAAATGACGAAATTATTTTGCGAAATAATGGAAAAGGTATTTCATATGCAGCAAGAAAATAAAATCTTATTTTAGGAATAGTACTATTTAGGCTTCGAAATAAAAAAAATAGTAATAAAATTCTAAAATAATTCTAAGCCATGCGAATAAAAATATGTTGACATCACTTTATTTATTTCTTTATTTTTGCTTTATAGAAATAAGAATAAGAGGCTTCGTTCATTATTTTGTTAAAGACAGTTCATTCAAAGTTAATCGGAAAAAAAGAAATTAGGACAATTATATAAATTTAAAACAATGCTTTTCTTTATAGAAATCAATTAAAAGTTATTATAAAAGTTTAATTATGATAAAAAAGAATTATTCGAACTTTTATATTTGTAAATGAATCATTTAAGACAAATCATTTAAATATCTTTAAAATTCATTTCTTGTAAATTGAAAAAAAAAAAAGAGTTTAGTGTCATTAAACAAAAAGAGAATAATAATAATGTAATGGTAAAATTCTAGTTTAGTAGAAAAATATAGTAGGGGGAAAAAAAGATACATAAAAGAATTATACCACCGACCAATTTCATCTAAGCAAAAAACGGCGCCATTTAAAAAAAAATGTTGCCAAATCCTGAAATCCGTATTATTATTGTATTCGAAAATGCACGAGAACGGTTTCCACTATTGGCTGCTTATCGTGATATTTGGTGACGTTTTTTGAATAGACGATATCAGTAGGATGACACATAAGTACGGAAAATAGTGCTCAATTGCTTCAATGGAATTCTACCCAATATGACAAAAATAATTCACGGCAAAGTTGGTGATAAATAGAAGTATGGGCAAAAAAATTATCAAAACTCTGCTATGACACAACGAAATAGCTCGTAAAATTGTAAGCATAGGTAAATAAATATATTATCGAGTTGAAGAATTTGGTTTTTCAAAAACTTCGTTTTGATATATTATTTTAAGGACTTATTTTTACACAGGTAGGCAATAAATAAATAAATAAATAAAATATTTCTAATTACTTTTTCCTCTAATGGGCTGCATATCGGCAACAAAACCTTTGCAGACACGGTAAGTCCCCAAATGTGAGAGCCATTTCATGGTGGAGCCATCTAATGGCGGCCGCTTACCTTATTTGGACACGAATTAATTTTAATTTAAGTTCTCGTTAGATGCTAAACATTGCCAAGATTTAATTTTGCCTAGAGTTCCAGAACCAAATGGATACTCGAAGGATTTTTTGCATGCCATAAAGTCCCATGACATGCGTGCCTACGATTTTCACATCAAGAGAATCTATCGACTCCAGCCGGGATCGAACCAGTAACCACACAAGTTAAGCCACCAAGTTTTCTATTTCAATAACTATTTATTTCCAGTAACTAAATTTAAAAATCTGAGTTATCCCAAAAAGGTCAATATTTGGAAAGCAAATGCTTATATTATTTCATAATTCAGTATTTCTTTTGAATTTGTGTATATATGCGAAAGTGCGTGTTTCTACCTATATATTGAAATAACAAAAATATCTTATTTTTTAATATAATATTTAATAATATACAAGTACTTTATTTTAATATTTAATTTCTGAAGAATAATTCCCATTTGTGAAATCAAGTAAAAGAAAAGCATGAAAAAATATATGTTCAAAAATAAGTGTGCATCATTAATGTAAACTACTTACATAGGTGCAAAAATAACGGTTCAGTTAGAACGAAAATTTTTAAAAAATTCAAAAGTTCTAACAGAACGATAACGATTTAAACAAAACAATAGAAAATTTTTTTCAATGATTCCTAATTTGCAATTGTTTAATGTAAAACAAACTATTGTCAACAGTGATTGATTGCTGGTGTGATGTATTTAAAAAATATCTACAAATTGAATTATAATCAACATGAAATTTAAAAGCATTCATGAAAACAATACAATACTTGGAAGATTTAGAATAAAATTAAGAATTTCAAAGAATATATTTTGTTGTGCTTTGGGATGTTGGACGATTTTAAATTTCCTCTAAAACAAACAAAAAAACTTTTGATGAATGTTAACAACAGTTCCACAAAAAATATTATATTCTGTACGTAATTTTCCTGAAAAAATAACATTTATTTATTTAAAAAGAGATTTTTAAAGTTTACACAAACACTTCCATTCACTGATGTTTGCTATTTTAAGCTTTTTATGTCTTTTTGAGAATTTTAAAAAAGGATTGTTTGATTAAATCTGCATATATTTATATAAATTTCTTAGAAATGTTTCTTAAATGAATACAATAATTGTCATTAAAAACCATGCAAATAAAAATCCTCGAATGTGTTTCAGATATATGTTATGTTTAAACGTAGAGAGAAATAATTTCAGAATTTTCAGACTAATTTTTCGATTACCTTGAGTAAATATCTTACCTTATTAAAAAAAATTAGAAATAACTTTTAACTCCGAATTTACTTTTGTCAATTTTATTCCCAATGAGTTATAAAAAAGTATCCATACATTTGAAAATGATTTAATTCAGTGGCGCAACAGCTCATGAGGGCCAAGGCCTACTGTACTCAACTCAATATATGCGACCTTGGGCCCTGAGGTACATGAGCAGATGCTCCGGTCAGGTGGTGAGTCTGACGCGAAACCTCCAGTGTTAAGTTCCCAAGCAAGCTTGGTACTCATTTATCGACTCACTGAAGGGGTGAAAGGCTGAGTCAACCTTGCCCAGCCCAGGGTTACATTTAAAAATATTAGCATAAAATTAACAAATAACTTTAATTAAAAATATGTTAATAACTCTCATTAAGAATTTATACATCGTACAAAATATGTTTAAGACACGTGATTTCACTATCGAGAAATAACGCATGTAAAAACCCGAATAAAATGAATCACTTAATATGGAATTGCCTACATTTGTAAAAGAACCCATTCTAAACAGCTTTATTCCTTTCATTTCTTGGGTACAGAATGGGATAATATACTGTTACGAATTTTGTGTAAATAGTGTAAATAATTTGTATTTGGATGTTTAATGCATTTATATTACTCTATGTTATATTTATTTTATGTTAAAATTGTACTATTCACAAGCAGTGCCACCCAATACGTTATAATGCCGATTCAGTGAGAACTTGGCGAAATATTGGCAGTAGAGCCAAGTTGGCATCATTTTTGGCGACCAAGTTGGCGTCATTGGCGAGTTCGGAACCCTCTGGATTCTTCTAGAAATTCGTGGAGAGCTCCATTAACGTCACGCTCTATGACACGAGCGGCTATATTTCTGGAAGTTTCTGCCGTGCCTATAAATAGAGATGCTGGCCGGAACGAGGGTCAGTCTGATTTCAGCCAGCGAGTAGTGAGCATTGTTTTGTCTAGCGATTAGCTCGACTGTGCTTGTGAATAATCTTTTACATACGTGTATTTTTAAACACTGACAATTGTGTTTGAGTATTTTTGAAGGTGTGAAGACCATCGGAGATTTATTTTGTGAATATTGCTGCTGAATCCTGCAATCAAGGATTGGATTTTCGTCAATAAATTATCATCGCTTTTGAATAACTTTTTTTTTCTTTTGAGACTGATTTGCATAAAATCCTCGAGCCCGGATCTACGTAATAATACTTTTCGAATGTTTAATTAAAATGACAGCCATCAAATTGTAAAATAACTTATAATTTATAAGGTACAGGAATATCAAACCTTGTGATAGGAATATCCAATGATAAATGAAATTCTTTGTTGTTTATATTACTGAAGGGGAAAAAAAACTTGTTTTTATTAATCTTAAAATCTATTCGAATAAAATTTACCACACGGCAAAGGAAAACACTTATTTAATTCCACTTAAAATTAACCCAAAAATTAAATAAAATCTCTTTTCTTTTTTACAACTACTATTTTGAAAATTAAGGTCGATTTACCACACCGTAAAAGTTCAATAGCACTGTATGTACTCTTGAGACTTTTCGTCATCTGCTTTAAAAAAGAACCGTTTCACGTATTCCGAACGCAAAAATAATTCCGAAAAGGACCTGTTATGCGCTGACTGTGACGTAAGAGAACACAGCCTTCGCAAGGCAAGTTGGTATGTTTATTCACTGGGTATTAGTCGTGATTTAGGGATGAATATTATCTGTGCGATGTTTCATGAAAAACGCGGAGTCGCAAAGCTGCCAGAAATTTTGTATCCGTATCATTGTCATGTATTCGAGCGAAAGTTTAATGTAAATGAAGAACACGTAAGAGAGTAAATTTATCGTCTGGCTGGCTCGTTATTGATTTTTTTTATGTGTTCCAAATGTAAATAAACTTATATTTCATGACCTATATGGAATAATCAAATGTAGCATTTTAAATAAAATGGCGCGAAAATTAATGCAAACGCGAAATAAGTTTGCTCTGTAAATTATGAAAGATAAATTATGAAAAAAAAAAGCAATATGAAAGTTTTAAAAAAAAATGAAGAACACGTAAGAGAGTGAATTTATCGTCTGACTGGCTCGTTATTGATTTTTTTTATGTGTTCCAAATGTATAAATAATCTTATATTTCATGCCCTATATGGAATAATCAAATGTAGCATTTTAAATAAAATGGCGCGAAAATTAATGCAAACGTGAAATAAATTTGTTCTGTAAATTATAAAAAATGAATTATAAAAAAAAAAAAAAAGCAATATGAAAGTTTTATGAAAATGAAGAACACGTAAGAGAGTGAATTTATCGTCTGGTTCGTTATTGATTTTTTTTTATGAGTTCCAAATGTAAATACATTTATAATTCCACTTTTTACATAGAATAATCAGATGTAGCATTTTACTGAAATGGCGCGAAAGTTGATATATACGTAAAACAAATGTATTGTGCTTTGTAAAAAGTTGAAAAATTAATTTTGAAAGTAAAATTATTTGAGTCTTATGTAAATAAAACACGAATTTAATTTTCATATTATGATGAAGTGACATGAATAGAGGGCTAGTAAAAATGAGCAATATTATTCGAAGTTATTGCTCTTTTAAGAATTTAAAAAGAAAAAAGAAACACAATGGGTTAGATTCATGTGACGTCATTGGTCACACGATAAATGCAGTAACGTGTTTTCAGCCAATCAGTTCATACACTTCACTGTAATTTTCTTTTTACAGAAACTTTCTTTTAAAAAGCACATACATGTCAACAATAATAACGCACATAGGTAAAAAATTAGATTTTATTTAAAAGTACACGTATAAAAAAAAATTTTTTTTTTCAGTTTTGAAAAACTTTTTGAAGAATCTTAATATTTGAATATTTTTACCCAATTATCAAATTTGATATTCATTTAAATTTTACAAGTAGAAGAAATAGAACAAATCTAAAATCAGTTTTGAATTCACCATGGAGAACATGCGATTACAGATATAATCACGTGAACGCTTGAATCTATAAAACTCCTACACTGAATAAAAGCTAATTTATCTTTTTATTGTTAATAACATTGCAAAATGTTTTATCACAAATAGAAAAATATGTTAAGAATATACGAATGTATCAGTATTCGAAATATTTCGTGCTTTCGAAAAGACCCAAATTTGATAATCATTTGACAAAGAAAAACTCAGGATACAATTTTAAATAAAATTGTGAAAAAAGTAAATAAGGAGCATAAAATAGGAAACTAATTTTTGAGCCAAATGAAACATTACAAGACGAATTAAACATTAAATTATAAATTGTACAAATATAAAAGCAAACAATAAACAAAAATTAAATAACGAGACTAAACCAATAGCGCCGTTTAATAAAAGCTCATAAAATCTAAAATGCCTCAAAATGTTTTCATTTGACGACATCATCCTCTGACTGTTTCTTAAAATGACAAAATATTCTACGATTAATCATGCATTTTTTATAAAATAATAATAAAAAGAAATCCAAAAACTGAAAATAATTCCAATCATCACTTCTGTAGTTATGTACCTCAAAAAATCAAAAGCAAGGATATTGAAAAGAAATTTTTTTGTAGGAAAAATTTTCAATTCAAAATGAACCTATATCCATTATTTCCATTGATACTTGGTTATGTCTCGAGTGTGTAAATTTTTAAATATTTAAACATCAAAGTTTTGAAATTTATTTGAATAAACTTGTGATGTAACGCATTTTATTATTATTATTCAGAAATTTTGTAAAAGTTATTAATCACATCAATTACTTGAAAGTCATTTATTTGGTCTTTTTCGAATAAAAATTAGCGATACCGCAAATACAAATTATTGTTGGAAAAACACAAGAGACAGTAAATTACCGAATAAGTAAGCAAGTAAAACTAGGTCTAATCATATCATTTAAATATGTAATCTCAAATATGAAGCAATGTCGTACTTTGTATAGGAAGTTATTCATTTTATGCTTAAGAGTTCCAATGGGTTTTACATGAACTTTTATTTTTATAATGCAATCAGGTCTCCGTTTGTTGGACGTATTGCTTTATTTCTCTTCATTTAAAAGTGTGGAATAATTCCACTTTTACGCGTTAAATCCATCAATCAAAGAAACATACCTGCTGAAATGGAAACTTCATAGTTTATTTACCAGTTGGATTCATTTCAACTGTATTCATTTTTCTCTTTTTTTAAGAGAAATATCAAAAATTACAGCTGTGTTTACACAGTACGAATGCTGACAGTGTTTTGAATGCGTTTCAAGTTATACGAACTCATAAATTAAAAATAGAACACGTGATTTTGAAAATGCAACCATGCAAATGAACAGAAGCTTGAGTGAGAGAGCATAGAACAATAAGTGCAGTTTATTTTGAATAATTACTTGTAACTCAGAAGAGAGAGAAATAGTTCATCACAGCCCAATAGGTTGCAGAATCACTGAGGACGAAAATTTACAAAATAATGCATCAAAGTACATAGTCGATGAGAGTACAGATGGCGTTCTGAGGAATATTTCTCCATTCCCTATCAATCATTTGCCACAGATCATCTTTTGAATTAGATGGGGGTAAGGCATGTAAGTGACGTTCGATCACGTACCATACATGTTGAAATTGGTGAGAGATCAAAGGCGAATGGTGGCTAGGGAAGTATCTGTACCCGAAAAAGAGAGTACAGTGGGTGATCGGTTAACGAACAGATCGGTTAACGAACACTTTCACGAAAGATTTTTGTGTTCGGATAACGAACACTTTCAAGAAATTTTTGTGTTTGCACAACGAACACAAAATTCGGATAATGAACAAAACGAATTCTAACGAACACTTCGGCTCTGAAAAAAATTGCAAAATAATGCATCAAAGTACATATCGAGAGAGTACAGAGGGGTTCTGAGGAATTTTTTCCCTTTTCCCCCTATCAATCATTTGCCACAGATCATCTTTTTGAATTAGAGGGGGGTAAGGCTTTAATGACGTTCGATAAACCAAAAATACATGTTGAAATTGGGAGAGATAAAAAGGCGAAAATGGGGGTTTAAAGTTTTCGTACCCGAAAAGGGGTACAGGGGGTGATCGGTTAACGAAAGAGGGTTTTAAGGGAAACACTTTCACAAAAAGTTTTTTGTGTTCGATGAACACTTTCAAGAAAGAATTTTTTGTGTTTGCACAACGAAAAAATTTTAATTCGGATAAGGGAACAAAACGAATTTAACGAACATTTCCCGGGTTTTTAAAAAAAAAATTGATATTAAATTTTTGGGAAATTTTTTGGCATAAAAAAATAAGATCACAAAAAGGAAAATTTTAAAGCATGTTTAGTCCCTGATAATTCCCAAATGAAATTTGGAATTAACAATGAATTTAAAGGTCATTCAATAATTATTATTTCCCAAAATCAATACACACTTGAATCCTTGAATTTCAATATGAATATAAATATTTTTTTGGACAGCTCATAAGTTATGGGCGAGTGGTTTTGTTGTTTTTGGAAAAAATTCCGCAAATTTTTAAATTTTTTTTCCCAAACAGTGCAGCCCATAAAAAAATAAAGGTGCCCGATGACGCGCTACCGCCGTAAAAATACGTGAAATATGAGAAAAGGACTAAAATCGTTTTTTCATCTCCCCGAATTATGTTGTTTCCCTTTTATTAAACTTCAAAGTTATATTAAAAAAACCAAAATAGAATATTCATCCCAAATTAGACCATCAATTTCTGTTTTGATTTCTTTTTTTTTGGGGTTCTCCAGAACAAATTTAAACCGATTTCACATAGAATTTCTTGAATCGGGATCGGTTAACGAACAATTGGGGAAAAAGGAACATATTTTGGGAACGGGTTATGTTGGGAACCGATCACCCATTTGATTTGAATTTTTGGGGCCCTTTGGGAGCCCCCAGATTTCATTTAATTTTAATTCACGTCGCACCTTGAAGTAACACGAGGGGGTTTTTGGAGACGGAACCCCCGGGTTTAAACCCAGTCAAGTGACGAGGATGATTTCCCGGGGCTAATGCCTCCCCTTTTAAAAAATTATCTATATCATCCCCCGTCACCTTTACCTTGGTTCAAAAAACCAAGGTTCGTCGCCAATAGCCTTCGCGTTGACTTACAATGCGATCAATCAATTTAAACGATTTATTTTAAATCGGAGAAAAGTGACAAGTTAAAAAATTTATTTATTATTGAGCTTAAAAAAAAAAGTGATTCTGCAAATCTTCAAAATTGGGCTACTTATATTGCTGTTTTTGCTTTAACCCCCATTCCCCTTTTAAAAAATTTGTTTTCTAAAAAAATATATATATATTTCATAACTTATTCGAAACAAAAAAATAATTGGTTGTTTTTAATTCATTTCACAGTTCTAATGGTGCAAAAATGCAATTAAAAAAAAAGTATGTGCAATTTATAATAATTGTTTTGTTCTATTTTAAATTTAAGAATATAAATTTAAAAAATTATTCATATTTTAAATAGATATATTGAAACGAATTACGTTATTTCTATATACTAATTCCATTCTTAGCATAATTTTTTTTCAGAAAAAAAAAGGTATTATATAAATTACGTAACCCCTTTTTTAAAACAGTTTTCAAGGTTTTTTCCCAAGACACTTTGTAAAACAGTTTTTAAACATTTAAGAGTTTTTTTTTGTTTTGTCAGAAAACATCTTTTTTTATTTCCGATTTTCTAAGAAGCGGTTTGAAATGATCGAAAATGGCGGGAAATAGACAGGAGATGAATTCTTTTTGTATTCAAGGTTAAAAAAAAGAGTTGATCTGCTGTTAACGGTATAATTGCGTTATGAAGTTCTTGTCAAGTGAGATACGAAACTCGTTTAAGAAAGAGCCTATATTTTACTTATTGATGTGATATTGAGTTCTTTTTTTGAAATTGGTTTCAGGGAAAAATTCTGGAAGTAAAAAAAGTCTTTTAAAACGTTTGGAATACCTGATTAAAAATCTTCAAACCCTTTTTTAAAAATATCGGGCCCAAATTTGAATTTATGAAACACAAAACTCATCCAAAATACAACTTTGAAAAAAGCAGCAGAATTCCTTTATTCTTTAAAAATTAAACTTTGAGGAATTAAAATAGAAAAAACTTTTTTGGTTTACCCCTGTTGGGGTACATGCACTTTTATATATCCACAATGTTTTTTCTAATTACGATCCTAATTAAGAACCTTGCCCTGTTCTAATCTAGGCATAGGTTAGGCCCATTTAACATGCAATAGGCCTCATTATTTTCAACTATTAATCATAATTGGATATGTTTAAAACTTTTGAATGTGTTCCGGTGCTCTTATATTATAATTGCCGACATGTTAAAGCTCACAAAAAATCTTGCGACTATTGATTTTAAAGAAAAAAAAAGGGGGGAATAAAACTAAATGTAAATTATACTCTTTAAATTTGACATACTATAAGACAGACTGTTAACATAATTTCTTCTTGATGTTGATAGGAATTATGTCAGATGTCAAAAGGAAGCAATTTTATAATAATTTAAATAGTAAAATTTGATTTTATAATATTTTCGCAAAGAAATGCAAGCCAAAGTCACAATATTTGTCACTGGATCAAATTTAAAGTTTCCTTTGAATTTAGTTGAAAAGGATCGCAGTTTAATTCGGTATTGAAACAGGATACCTTTTGTAAACATTTTTTAAAATTTTTGATTTTTTCGAAATTTTAAAGAATAATGCTACTGATCATCGGGTTAAAAATTGCAAATAAAGAAGACGTGAGCTTTTTTAAAAAAAAAAAAAAAACTAAACATCTTTTTTGATTTAGAAATTGGAATATTGAAATTAAATATTATGTAGCCAGAAAACCCATTATATGTTTTTCAATTATTAATATCATCTTCCTAAATTATTTACAAAAAAATTTCAATCGTTTTTGTAATAAATTACAATTTTAAAAAAATAAAAAACACCCTTTTATACGAGTTGATCAAACTGAGCAGTTACTTAATCTTTTAGTCGTCAAATCTTGAAAAGGAATCTGGAACTAATCGCCAGATACGGGCCCTGAAAATTGGAGATCGTTGGTTCCTGATCACGACAATGGAACAAAATTATTGAGTTATTTATTGTCATGGTCCGACAAGTGTGTTTGGGATTAATCTGCCCTTTTAAAAAGTGTTTTAGATTCAAAGTTTCCCGGGCAAGGAATAAAAAAACAAAGTTTTTGACTTTATCTGCTTAAAAACAAATTTTTTTTGTGCCTTTTTCCCCCGACAAAAAAAAAGCCTAAAAAAAAATACTTATCACTCATACTGATTAATGTACTATTTTATTAGCAAATATCGGCTAATGTACCATGTATTTTAGTAACAAATTTTTAAACCTCCTTCCCACAAAGCCTAGTAGATTGAAAGTTAATAATACACTACTGTGTGCTTAAGAAGTTCGTAATCTGAGTCAAGTCCAAATTTTTATTTCCTGGTTTACAATTTGTTAAAGATATAAAGATTTAAGGTCATCATCTGAATTGACGCACGACCAGAATATATTTGAAAAACGGAATTGGAGGAAAAAACCCAGTACATACAAAAATAGTTGTTCAGTTGCCCGATCATCGTGTACTGCTTCTTTATTTGCTCACCGTTATTTTTAAGACATGATTTTTCCAGTGAATGAGAGTTTCCCAACAGGGCCCCAACGTTTTCCCGAAAAAGGGGGTTAGGCCGCGACCTCATCATTTTGAATCTCGGTCAAGGAGGGGACCACCTGAGATGGCACATTAAGGCCGTATCAAAAACCCGTTTCAAAAAAATTTTTTGCCCAAACCATGAAATTTATTTCCAAGGCCCCCATAGAAAGAAGTTTAGAACAACTTTTTCCCATGAGTCAAAAGTTGTTCCAAAAAAAAAGTTGTTTGAAATTCCAGCCAATGGGGTTCTTCGGCCCCCCACGTCATTTTCAAGATGGCGGGCTTCTTTTTTCGTCTAACACTTCAGATATGCCGTATAATATTTTAATGGTCCCAAATATTTTAATGGGTAAAATTTTTTTAAATAAATGGTGATCCATTTTTTGTTTAAAACCCTTTTCAAAAAAAGCCCCAAAAATAAAAGAAATATTTTTGGGATGTTTTTTTTTCCGGGAAGTAAAAAAATCAGCGAGAAATTTTTAAATGGGGGAGATAGAGCCCCGGCTGACGTCGGGAGCATTCGTTTTATCTACGGAAACCCCCTTCCCCGAAAGAATTGGCCCCAAAAAAATTGGACAAAAAAAGCGTTTTAAAAAATGTACGTGTGATACGGCCTTTACTCTCTTACGCCAAAGGGAGGATTTTGAGCCTTGACAGATTTTTGCGAGCACGGCACAATTTAACCCGTGAGTAAGCCTTAAAAATACCAGGGCCGACTATGATTTTTTAAAATATTTTTTATTTAAAATTTTCCCCCCGTTTTTTTGCTTCATTCATATACATGTGGTCATAGAGTTTGTTCCTCAGATAATACTACAGGGTGTAACGTTTGAAAGTATAACGGTAGCGTTATCTTGGTTAATTTAAATATTGAATTTATTTACGTCACAACTATTGAATATTATTTACAGAATTATACATTGAAGTTATTAAACTTATTTATAAAGATTGTTAGAGTCCAATATTTTGTGAGAGGAGGAATCCTTTTTGGCCGCCGCTCCGAAGTAAGTTCAGAGCAACTCTCCCTTCTCCGGTCAGAGGGGTTCGATTCCTCGGGGGTCATAAAAGGGGTTGTGAGGTCAGCCACTCCTTAGCCCTTTCATCGACAGCTGTAAGATGCACGTGTGAAGGTCGTGTTCACAAAAGACGCCGATCTCCGTTCCCCCAGATTAGGAGTTTTCTTCCGGAGAGCATTAGAGAGAGAACTTTTGAAAAACGCGTGATACAGAGATGTTATCATTGCAATATGCCCGGACATATAAAAGCCGTTTGTCTTAAATTAATAAAAAACAAAACGACAGAAACTCTCAATAATATTGAAGCAGATAAAACCCCGGATTTTCTGAATTTTTATATAACAAAGGGCTCTGTGAATGGTCAAGAGCTAGACATTCTTAGAGATACGGGAGCGACAATAGATTTAGTAAGTGAAAAACACATTAATCCTACTGCTTTCTCTGGTGAAAATGTTTGGGATAAAACAACCGTTAAGCCCAGAATTGGTTTGCTTACCTTTGGCGGTCGTGGAAATTTCCGGAGATTTCGAAACGGTGCAGACTAAAGGCCGTATCAGACGTATATTTTTCATGCAATTTTTTCGTCCAATTTTTGACCGCATCTGAAGGGGAAGGGTTGCCGTAAACAAAACGACATGCTCTGATGTAAGCCGCGCTCTATCTCCACATTGAAAAATTATTCGCCGATTTTTCTGCCTCGGAAAACGAACATCCAAAATTATTTCTTTCATTTCGCTTGCGGTTTTGTTGATAAGTGTAAACAGAAATAGAGCACCATTCTATTTAAAATATTATACGCCGTTAAAATATTATACGGCATATCTGAAGTGTCAGATGAAACCGAAGCCGCCATCTTGTTTATGACATAGGGCGCCGAAGAACCCTATTGTCTGGAATTTCGCACCTTTATTTGAACAACTTTGAGCCTCGCTAGCAAAAAATTGTCCCCAAAGCGGTTGCTATAGCAACTGAGTAAAGATTGCACGAATTGGACGAAAAATTGCTTGAAACGTGTACGTGTGATACGGCCTTAAGGCAGCGGTTTGTGGAAATCACTTAAACCAACACGGTCGGTATATGCTGGGAAATAAAACGGCCGAACTAATAGAAGAAAATTTAGGTTATAATTTGCTCCCAATGGAGCAAATCATTGATGTTCAGACAAGGTCTCAAGTAAAAGCGACTAGAGAAGAAAGGGGGATAGATAGTGGTGATGATAAGAAAGGGAAGATGATAAATTTGTTTCTTCGATGCAGAGGATGAAATTTTAATACCTGCACTCCAGGAATTTTTCCGAATTGCCTTTGCTAAGGGTTACCGGAGGAGATTTAATCGAGGCTCAAAAAATAGCGAGGGATTAAATTTTAAAACGAACAGGCAGCCAGTCAGGTGCAGGCTACAAATAAGGTTTATTCGCTAGAAAATGGATTACTGGTAAAAAATCGCGAAGATAAGTTAAGTAAGGTGGCGAAATTAATAGTAGTGCCGGAAGGGTTGCGCGACCAAATTAAATCATTGTGTCATGAAGGAACATCTGCACACCTGGAAATTACGAAATCTAAAGACAAATTAAACCGTTATTTTTACTGGCCGAATTGTTATAAAGATATGGAAGAGTTTGTAAGAACTTGCGATCAGTGTCAGAAGGCTGGTAAACCATTAAAGCTCCATTAAAATTGGTCCCTGTTATTCAAGAGGTTTTTACTAAACTAAATATAGATGCATATGGGCCTCTCCCGATCAATCTAAGGGAAATCGATATCTTATCACGGTCATTTGCATGTCAGCAAAATTCCCTGAAGCCATTCCAGTGTTTGATATTAGTTCCGTTAGTGTCACAGTTTTATGCGCTGCTAAACATCTTTAGTCGGATGGGGTTTCCCGTGAAACATAATGTGATCAGGTTGCTTTTACTAGTGCTCTGACTAGAGTTTTTGAAAGATTCGGGAAAACTTGTCAGGCATAAAAACCGTGTATCACCCACAGAGTAAAAAGGGCCGTATCACACGTATATTTTTCATGCAATTTTTTTTGTCCAATTTGTGGCCGAATCTGGGGGGAAAGGGGTTTTTGTAAACAAAACGACACGCTCTGACGTCAGCCGCGCTCTATCTCCAATTGAAAAATTACCGCCGATTTTTCTACTTTGGTGAAAAATCCAAAATTATATCTTTCATTTCGCTTGCGCAATTGTTGATGGGGGAAACCAAAATAGAGCACCATTCTATTTAAAAAATTGTACGCCGTTAAAAAATTATCACCATTGAAATATTATACGGATATCTGAAGTGTTAGACGAAACCGGAGCCGCCATCTGTTTATGACGTAGGCGCCGAAGAACCCATTGCTGAATTTCAGCTTTCTTATTTGGAACAAACTTTTGAGCTCGCTAGCAAAACATTGTTCTAAAACGGTTGCTATGGCAAAATGAGAAAAATGACGAAAAATTGCTTGAAACGTGTACGTGTGATACGGCCTTTAACCTGTTGAGCAATTTCATCGAACGTTGAAACGACTCTTACGAGTCTTATGTTTAGATGCAGGCTCCGAATGGGACAAACATCTTCTGTCAATTCTTTTAGCGTTGCGGACTGTATCTCACGAAAGTACAGGGTTGGCGTATGAGAAAAATTTGCGAACCCCAGAGACGTTAGTAATGGAACACTGGATGGAACCGGAAGAAGAAAGTGATCTCGTCATTGATAATAGGCATTGTAATAGGAGTGTTTGAATTTTTATTTAATGTTATAGAATGTTTTCTTTTATTGCTATTGATCTTTTTCGTAATATGGATTTGTGTAAGTTTCTAGCACAAAACACCTACCGCTAGAAATAAGTAATTCCAAATTTAGTTCAGCGTTTTTTTTTAATAGTTAAAATTGCAGGTAGGGAAAATGGTGGTGCTTTAATGAAGGGATGTGTCGGGAATCTGTCAGGTGTCATCATCATTCCAGGTAAACTTTTCTCAACGGAAAAGTTCTATAAGAGAGGGCGAGAGCTGTAACGTCGTATCTCCCAACGGAGATCGGCGTCTTTTGGGGACACGACCTTCACACGTGCATCTTGCAGCTGTGGATCAAAGGGCTAAGGAGTGGTTTACCCCACAACCCCTTTTAGACCCCCGAGGAATCGAACCTCTTTACCGGAGAAGGGAGAGATGCTTGAACTTACTTCGGAGCGGCGGCCAAAAAGGATTCCTCCTCTCACAAAAATATTGGACTCTAACAATCTTTAAATTTAAATAAGTTTAATAACTTCAATGTAAAATTCTGTAAATAATATTCTATAGTTGTGACGTAAATAAATTCTATATTTAAATTAACCAAGATAACGCTACCGTTATATACTTTCAAACGTTACAAGGGTGGCCAAGATGACAGAGGCTCGGAGTCATACTGCACGTGATATTTGAATCGAGAATCTACTGAATGCGGCCGTTGTTATTCATCATATTTTGTATTTATTACTTTTAAATGAAAATTATAATATATTAGTGATTTCACTAAAAGTCGATTTTTGCAGTTCAATTTGCAAAAGTGGTTAAATCCAGAAAAGTTCTTTATTGAAAATTCTAAGTAGAGATAGCAGCCACTCTTCAATTTTCTTGGTAAACCACATAAAACAAAGTTTTAAATCTATGCGTACCATATAAAATATAAATAAAAATCCAACATGGCGGCCCCAGGCCAACCTTAGTAGAAACAATAGATAAATACCTGGAGAGGAGTCACCAGGCTAAGTTTCTTCGAGTATGCTCCCTTCGTCAGCGCTCTCGCTCCACCTTTTAAATAGGCTTTCTTATTTACTCCACTCAGTTAATCTTTACGCGATGGTAAAGAGTTCGCTCTATTTTTATTTATTACTTACTTAACTTTGAAGCTTAACTTTTCCAACCTGATATATATATATATATATATGAAGAAATTATCCCCACCTTTTTGTAAATCAATATATATTTATTTTGTATATCTTACCTATCAAAAAAAAAAAAAGAAAAACTGTAAGGAAAGTTTCTGACGCCTTCTTACCCACCTTGAATAATTCAATTTTTGATGCCTGCTTTTACGTTTTTGATATTTTAGATGGCAGAAAACGCAGAAGTATCAGTAATGACAAATGAACGGAGACTAATCTTCAAGTATACCTGGACGAGACAATCCTTCACCAGTGGCGCACACATAGGGGGTCCTGGGTCCGACCCCACCCCCCAAAGCCCTTGGATTTTTTCCGATTGGTTATAATTCTAAGTATATAATACGTAAAATTTAAATATTTGTTATTAATGATTATCGACACTAATGCTAATTATTTATTCAATAATTAGCTTTACTTAAATCGACGAAATCAAAAGAGTATGATAGTTAAGAAATGATGGAACTTCTAAACTCAGACCTCTCGGAAAATTCCTGTGTGCGCTACCGAACTCCTAATTGAGGCAGTGTGGGGATATCGATGAAGTTTATAGTGAACTGACAATGCGGCTAAAGGTTTCCCCAATTTCTGGATGAAACGTCCAGAATTTACTGTTTCAGAATTTAGGCACCTAACAAAACCAGTTGAAGATTTATGATCACCATAAAATGTGTTAAAAGAGGGAATAACTTGAAATGTCCCGAAATACTTTAAAAAGAGGGAGGTAAAAAAAAATTGAATCATAAGAGGAAAAATGCGTTATATATAAAAAATGCACTTTGCTAATGGGAGTTTATTATTCGAAGGAAATTGTGATATGTTCTTGGTTCCAAAAAAAAAAAAAAAAAAAATCATTACATGGTACCTGCAATGTAGAGGTTTGTAATTTGGAGGTCCGACTGTATTTGTACTGTATTCATACCGGGCCTTTTTTTTTTTAATCTTGACCACCCTGTTTATTGAAGCATTACTCGAATCATTGTGTTTTCACTCTTGCCACATTCGAAAGCATTGTCTTCTATTTAATTGTTCTATCGATTTCATCCTCTGCTGGTGGTATGACATCAGACGTACCAGATATTTGTAAACTTTAACAAGAATGTATTTTTTTTTTCTATTTGGAGGGGGGGGGGGTGGAAATAAAAATAGAACAAAATCCACCTTTCGGTCACGATTTCGCCACATCGCAATCTTAAATTACATATGTCTTGTCTATTCTTTTCAATCTTTATCAGCAGATCCCCCGATGAAATGATCCAATGTTTGGAATGCTTCGATGCGGGGGGACAAATCCAGATACAGCTACTGGAGTGGCCTTTTCCCTATTCAGATGAGTTATCAGTACATTCTGGTTTGTGCTGCACAGTGTTTACCGATAGTAAGTATACACAAACATCTTCTATCTTCAACTTTCTTTGGCTTTCCGTGCGAGTGATTAAGAAACAATAATTTAATGGTAACGCATTATCAAATTTGACTGACAGTTTGAAAAAAAAAAACATAAAAGAAAAAGTGATGGGTATATCTATGTAATTAAGAGTGATGATCTAAAAAAACAGATGATGAGATAATAGTAAAGGTGACGATCCTCTCTTCTCTTTTCCCTTGTTCTTTTTCTGCAAGCAAGTGTAAACAAGGAAGGCCACAGTGTACCTTTAAAGTCCATTCCTACTTAGGTCAACAAAGAAAATTTTACATTAGTTACTATTTATTACAATTACAATTAATACAAATATGTATATATATATGTCAGGTAACGTAATATATGCAAATATGTTGATTTTCCTTTCTATATAGGAAGTTGACTATTATTTTTGTTTGTTACTATTACTCATTCATATGGCCGTGGGTAGCCTAGGCGGTTAGAGCATCGGACCTGGTATTCCAGTGTCGGGTTCGATGCCCGATGCCACCGAATACACACGGAGTACGTGCTCATTAAATCAGTGAGTCTGAAAGTACAGAAGGACTGAAGAATATTCACCTCCCATTCAGTTCCGTAGTTACCGTGAGATAGGTTGTGAAATATCTATCGTCCCTTCGGGAAATGCTTAATTCGCACTGTCACCCATATAGTGCTCTGGCACCAGATAGTATACTTTCGAAATTTCTACTACGATGTGAATTTTGAGGTTTCGATCTGACGCTGCCGAGGTGTACAGGCAGCAAAATAAGCCATCATTCATAAACCGCCATTTCAGAAATTAGGCCATCCCAGGTGACCAAACCCCATTATCTTTTTTGGATTAGAAGTCCAACGCACCTGGCTGCGTAGGACACAACGAGCGATTTTCCTTTATATATTGTGGGTAATATTTTGTGGTTTGTTAATATTTATTCTAGTTTCATTGAAAAATAACCTACTTCTTTAGTCAAATATTTTATGATCAATTTCTTTATTATGGTTCATTTATTAAAAAGTTGATTAAAATTACTTAAAGGTGACCTCGACTGCATTCCTAGAAGTCGTGCTTTTAAAAGCGTAAAACTTAACAAATTTTCTAATATTTAAAATCCTTGAATTAAATATAAATGTTTTATGACATATTGTATGGAGAAAAAATTATTTAAAATGCAATTTTAGGACATAGTGTGTGTACGGAGGGAAACATGTTTAAGATTTTATGTAGGGCTGTTAGAAGTATTAATATTTTTGTTACTATTTAGGCTAAGACTTATGCACAGAGCCTGAACTAGATTTTTGAAATATGTAATTTAGAACTGGAATTTTTTTATGAGTATTTAATACATCAGAGTAGATAATTTTTTTTATAAAACACTCGTTATTATTTCAATCGATTGTAACTCTGAGAATAAAGTGAATCGGTTTTTTTAAACTGATTTGTGTTCTGTAGAAAAGTCTTAGCTATATATATATATATAGACAAAATATTACTATTGAAGAAGCATTTTCCATAAAAGGAGAATGTTTTGTCATTTTTTTTCTCCTTATACAAAAACAATTCTGCATTTAAATCATTTTTTACGGTAATAAATGATTTTAACAGGCTAATTTTAGGTGGATCTCTTCGATCAGTGAGTAGGATTCGAGTAAGAGAATCCTACATATCTCAAGTTAAACACTACTTTATAGAGTCGATTGATGTTCGAACCTAGATTTTGCAGATGGCAATGGAGAATGATTTTATGATATTTAGTGTCACTTTAGATTAGAAAATTTATATAGGAATATTCTTAAGAATAGTATTACAATAAAAAATTATTTAAGTACACTATTTTGACAAAAATAAACATAGAATGACCCATTTTTAAAATATCTTTTTAAGTGAAAAAAATGCTTCTATTATAATAATATTCGGTCTGTATATAGCCTCAGACTCCCTGTACAGAGGCTCTAATAGAATTTTGAAATATATAAATTAGAAGTGGGTTTATCCATGTTTTATACAACAGAGGGAGAAATTTTAAGATAGTACCTATTTATCACATTATTTCAAATACCGGGTGGTAACTCTGAAAATAATGTGTGAATTTTAAAATCTCAGTTCAGACTCTGAGAAGTCTTTTACTTTATATAAATATATATATAAAGGTTATTATTTTAGAAGAATTTTGAGGTGAAACATTTGGAAAAAGATTATTCGCTAATTTTTTTGCCGCAGTCATTCTATTAAAATATTAGTCGAATGACTTATAAAACACGGCGTTGAGCGGTATTCTGCAATCTGGCGAAACTAAACATTGCGAACATATCCATTTATGCGACGGAAATCAGCTGTTCCGTTCTAGTCGATGTCTTTAACACTTATTAGACTTTATGAGAATTACTGAGAATGCGCTCTAATAACTATAAACCCGAGGAGCAATCAAACTCTTTTAACCTTATAATATAAATATGAGCTCTTATTTATTCCCCTGAACGTCCTTACGGCTGTCGATTAAGCAACACTTGCTTTATCGTCAGCTGTAAGGTGGACGGCTTCTCTTTCTCTTAATCTTTCCTTCTGGGATTAATAATACTAAGTGCGACCACCGGTCACTCACACTATGCTTTCTTCTTGGAATCAATTTTCAACCATCACCGCCTATTCTATGACTAGTACTTAAATAGAAGCTTGCATTTACATAAAATCAAGTTCTCTCTACGGAAAGCGGTTTTGAACTAATACCATTTAAAAGTGTATTTTACCCAAGAGCAGGGGTGTCCAACCCAAATGACCTTGCGGGCCACTTCGGAAAAACATTATAATCTCGCGGGCCGCACATAAAAATATGTACATTTATATCATATTAGGAAACAAAAAAAAACAAAAAAACCATTTATCGAAGTGAAAATTTAAAACAAAATGTATTATTATTATTGTTTTCGTTATTTTTCATGTATATAGATATAGATAACATAATAATGTTAATATAATATAATAATAAAATGATCAAATAATGTTTAAAATATTACAGTTGCCATTTTCTTGAAAATTATGGAGTTTCTTTTGAGTTGATCTTTCGTTACTCATTCTGGAAATTTGATTGTGCTGTCATTCTCAAACGATTAAGTTTAGATTGCTTTTTATCTTAACCGTCCTGAATATTTTTTTTTAAACTTTAAAAAACATCTCTGACTGCCTCTTGCTTTTTGGGCACTCCAAACAGAAAAGGAGGAGAAGAAACGAAAGTCGCACACACAGAGAATCATGTACCATCCATAGTAAAGGATATGAATTCAGAATTTATTAAAAAAGTAATCTATTATAGTAAAATCCAACGTAACTGTTTGATAAAATATAAATCTATTTTAATCTAAAGGACGTTTTTATTATCAAAAAGGATTTATTTTAAAATAAGAACAGTTAACAGGCAAATACATTGTATATATATATATAAATTTCTCATTAAATAAATTTCAAAATAAAAAAAAACTTTAAAAACCTGATATTTAAAAATTTTTGAAAAAGAGTTGGCGGGCCGCAACTTACGTACTTGCGGGCCGCTTGTTGGACACCCCTGTCCAAGAGGATTAGTGGAAGCCCGTATAGAATCCGTTACAATTTTATATGCATATTCTAATTCAAGTAACACTAAATATTAATTTTAAAAATTATCCATTTGTACGATTTTCCAAAATAACAGTTCTGAATATAGTTAGATATTCCTAAAGATTTTCTCATACATTATGCCAGAGACCAACAAAGAAGAGAAAATCTCATTTATAAAACTATTTTACGACTAAATTTCGAATTTAAAAGATGCAGTGATTTCCTATACAGACCATCACCTAATTCGTGACTTCTCTCAACTCACATAATCCATAAAAAAAGAAGAAAAAAATTTTCGTGAGTAGTCATGATGCATCGAATACATTTATACATGTAGCATTAGCAACATTTATACATACTAACACACATGCATGTAATAAATAGGGTTAAATTAAGTCAATGACGAGATGTTTGTTCAGGCTTAATATGTATGTATTCCAGAAGAAAGACTCAGAATTCGTCTGCCCCGTTTTTAATTTCGGTTTATGTCTGCTAACTTTCAGATTTGTATAACATTTTTTCCAAGTTCGAAAGAGGAAAAAGTTGTCGAGAAAGCTAATGTTAAAAATAAAAGAGAAGATTTTAATGAAATATATGAAACGTTTAATTCGCTTAAAAATTATGTCTCTTGTAATTGCTAATCGAAATTTATATGAGATAGTAGAATTAGTGAAAGGTTGAAATATGAAAAGCTGGATTGTTTTTCAAAAACAGAGAACAATATGTATTACAAACATCTTTTTGTTCGGAGGAAAATTTGTTGTTGTAAAAGCAATTTATTCTGGCAACAATAAAGGAAAAAGTGTAGCTGTGTATATGCTTTAAAAATTTTAGTGACCGTCAAAATTCCCGGATCAAAACTCCCATGACTAAACACACACTGATTTACTTCCTTCTTTACTGATAAAATATTTTCTACCAGTCTTGACACTAAGGAAGTTCTGGTGTAGATGCTATAGGATGCTCTCAGTCTCTTACCAGAAAGCATCATCGTCTTTCACACCCCAATAAAAAGTTATCCTTTTGGAAGCATGGCATTGGGCCATTACTCTGATGTCAGGCAAGTTCTAACATCAAAAATTGGCATTTACACTACTGGATAGCTAGGTACATCAGGGCAGCAGCTATCAATGAGCTCAGCGCCTGTCGGCGTCACGCATTTGTCCCATGGCTGACCATACCTGAAGGAACTTTATTATAAATCAACTTTCCAACTTTTACCCCTTTAGGCTAATATCTAAATAACATTATCATTACAAATAAAAAATTCGTTATCGAATTAGGTTCACTGTTTGAAATTTTTAATATATTTTTTATTTGTTTTACTCCAGCTGGCCTCAAAATATTCTAGCATCTGGGGTTTGAGAATATGTTTTTTTTTAAAAAATTTAAATAGCCATTTCACTACTTTTTACGATTCGGAAGTATACTCGTCAAACACAAAAATTTTTCCCCCCGCCAGTATACTTTTCGATCACAGTTTATTAAATAATAACTCAAACGTATCATGAATAAAAAAAGCCCCCCAGCACGATCTTTTTTCCTTTAAAATGGTCACATGATAATGGCATCACTGTTTCCCCTTGATTAAAAATTGAATACTATGATCAACTTAAAGTTTAGATAACATTTAAAATTTATTTTTAGTAAAGAGTTCACTTTTTAAAATTCTTCCCTTTTCAAAATTTTAAAAAAATTTACATTATACGAATACTTTTTAAAAAATTAAAATGCTTTTTTTTTAACTTTGCTATTTTTATCGTTGACAAAAGGGAGGGGAAATTTCTGAAAACCAAATTGGCAACAGTGAACCGTGAACTAATTTTTGGAAACGCGTGATTATATTTATGATATAATTATGACGTCGCATTAATTTATGAACTGATTGGCCGAAAACACGTGGCTCAGTTATCATGTGACTAATGACGTCACATGAATTTAGTCCATTCCTGTAATATATACGTATATCAGTTTTTAATCATTTAGAATACTGAAAATTCCTTGAAAAACATATGATTGTGATATTGAATTGATGTATTATGCAATTTTCAGTAGTTTTTAGAAGTGAATTAACCACATAGATTCTGCAAATTCTACATTTATGGCTCTTTTAAGAGTTTCTAGTCGGAGATTAATTCTTTTACATTTATTTTAATTATATAATATTTTTCCGAATGATTGTACGTAAAATCACTCTATGACATTATTAATTATTGCTCAAACAAAAATATAATGATGTATATTTCTGAATAATCTACCCATTTAATGAAATTTATGTGGAGAAGCAATACACGAATTAAAATTTGTGTTCATTTGTTTGGCTATACATTAATTGTAATTTAAACATACGAGTTTCATCTTAAGCTTTGGAGAGGGAAAAAAAGAAACTATACTCCTTTTGTTGCCCTAAACAGATGCTAATATAAACTTTCTGTAAGTGACATTCGTTTTGAAAAGGTTTAGATTCAAAAAAAGATGAGCTCTTAAATCCCTATTCAAATTTCTTTCTTCAGACTGTCTCTTCGTTTGTGTTAAGAATTGAATTTTACCTTTTTTTTTTATTCTTGAGCATGCATTCATATATTTACTTTAACAGTTGTCAAATCGATTCGTAAGAAAATTTTACGGATTATTTTTATTCATTTTAATTTAGAATAGAATTTTATAAAAAGATATCTTCATAATCACATTTGAATTTATCCAAAAATTTGTGGGGGAAAAAAATTTTTCCTAGTGATTTCTACAAAAATTTAAATTGAGAAACTTATGGAATTTTTTTTTAAGAATTCAGTTGGGAAAAAGCTTGTTATTTCGTAAGTTATTTGATTAAAAATGAACTTATAAAATCATATTACAGCAACGAAGAAAAGTTATTTTGTGGTAGACTTATATAACAGCAGATTATACAGCTGGTTAATTGTATTTCTGTGATCAATTTACTATTTAAAAGAATATTTGTAATGAAAACCTAGTAATATGTTCTCGTTTTTAAAATGCACTGTCTTCTTCCATCTTTATAAACTTAGCTAGAATTTCCTCTTTGATCCGGGACATATGTATCCCTAGTTTGCCTATTCATTTAGGTTTTTTTTATGACATAAAAATCTAGGTTTGCATTATAAACGCGTATTTTAGAAATTTTACGTAAATAGCTGCCAAAATAAAAAAAAAAATTTTAAATTGAAATATCTCCTTCCAAGACATTCTCAATGACTTTGGTAGTCGAGTAGTTATAATCACGAATTTGTGGTTGACATTTTCAAGTAGTAGGTTCCAGTTCTGGTACCATTGGATATCAGCTGTGTGAGGGGCTGATGCAAGTTCAATATATTGAGATTCAAAGTCCTCACGTTGGCGAGAGTTGGAATTCTAGAGAGAGGAGTGGTAGCTCAGGTATCATCCTCGTCATTTGTCCATGAAGTCACACTTCAATAGTGTGTGCTTTGTATGGCCATCAAAGTGAATATTGATAAACAATTAATTTAATTAAGAGACTTCTTAATTTCAGGAATCCGAATGTATTGTTTACTTTTTACATTATGTGTTATGTTTATGAAAATAAATTCTTTAATTTTAATCTTTTAGTTAATTATATCTGCTCATTTAAATAAAAAACAACGTTTTTTCAGGCCTTTTTCGATCTTTTTAGGAATAAATTTGTTTTTATATAACGCTCTACTCCCATTTCAAACTATTGTCCGCGCGCGCGAAACGTATTAAAAATCCCACTAAACGAAGGAAATGGGTACTTACATATTATTGTGTGCAACCGTATTGGCGACATTGTATGAAACGAAGTACTTGGTTGTCAATTCAACGCGTACGACACATGCGAAATCGGGGTTGCCAACTTAACGAGTTATCTTGAAGGCTAGCAGTGTTGCGATCGTACGTAAGTACCAGGAAATGTTTCTTAAGATTCTATTTAAAATAAAATAATTTTTAAAATTTTTATTTTAATCAATTTTATAGTTTTCTTTTAAAATATGCACCTTTTTTCGTACATTTATATAGGGATAAACATCTCGTCGACTAGAAATTAATTTTAATTATAACCCTTTTATTTAAGCTCTGTTTTAAGCCCCCTAAAGCTTTTCGTAAAGTTTTCTATGTATTTAACTTCTCGAAGATAAGCATAAAAATACTTATGTACTATACCATCGACCAATTTCCTCAAATCAAAAGACGTCGTAATATACCGCGACATACAGCTAATATTGGAAAACTGTCCCCATGTATGTTTAACTGCAAAAATATTGTAGTGGTTGCATCTTTTACTGGTTGGCAACGCGCTGACTGAAAATATTGTAAATATATTTATCGGAATGGTAACGGTGGAAAATTAAGAATTGTATCAAAAAGAGTAAGTAAATATCAAATATATTTTAACCTGCTAATAAGTACCTACTTATTCATTTAATAATATTTCTGAAACATATAGTTGTAAGCGATAATTTTTTTTAAGACATGCATTTTTTATCTAAAAACTTCTTCAACTGCAAAATAAACTTTTGCTGTACTGAAATCAAAAAGAATATTTATTAATAAAATAAGATAAAAAAAATCTTCCGAATGTAAATGTATATAAATTTACTCTCACAGTTTTAAAACAGAATTTCAAAACAAGAAAAATCTGATCAGTTAATTAAATCTGTCATTCACAACTGCAATTTTTATAATCCTTGAAAAAAAAAATCTAAAATACTTTTGAGCAACTCATACCTAATAATCATTTGATTCAAAAACTGTTTATTACTTTACTATTATACAGCGCACTAAATGATACTTATATGAATACCAGTTCTATAAGCATTCTTCATTACTATTCACGACCAGAAAATATAGAAATGGAAAAAAAAAACGTAACGCTTCATAGGCCATACAAAAATTAAAAGTTTAATTAAGCCTGAATTTCCTGTTAAGTCTTCACTTGTCTAGTCAAAACATCTATTCAATAGTTTCTTCTCGTACCTGTTACGCTTTCAGAAGCACTTCTTTACCTTTTGACTTTGAATTGACGATATTAATGAAATGTTTAGCGATACGAATTGGAAAGATATATATGCGTGATTCTACCAACGTTTGCAACATATTTAATAAATTAATACATAAAAAAGGATTAAAATTAATGTTTTTTACAATTGGTTAAAAATTTTTACGTGATTCGGGAAAAAAATTCTGCTGGAAGGAAATTATTGTTTGCGCGAATGAACCATAAATTCAAATAATTTATTTTTTGTTGCAGTAGCAAATTTTATTAACTTATCGATGTATAAAATACCGATATTTTGAGGGTTACTGCATAATTATTAGGATTATATAACTGCATGTAAAAATTTGGGAAGAAACTAGAAAGGCCAAAGGAGAGAGTAAGAAATGATTGTTATTAGATTATTATTGTAAAGTACGTTTGTATATTCAGCAGCAAATGAAAGAACAAAAACAGTGGTGAAATACTGAAAGAAACGCATTTGCGTAGAAGAAACATAAAACAACTAAGCGCATATACAATTTGATTGTTCATCATTAAAAGATGAAACGACGCAAAACAAAAAAGAAAGAAAAAAGAGAAAGAAAAACTTCGGATTTAGGTAATAATGTGCGTTAGAGCACACTTCTACGTTTTTTTTGTTTTTTCTCAACCATTCTTTTTTTTATTATTATTCATAGTCGTAAGGGTGAAAACTTCAAATGCTCACGCACAAAAATCTGCATTTTAGATATGTGGAACAATACTTTGTGTAGATTTAGATAATTTATGAAAAATTTTCTTTTTAAACTTATAGAGGTACTCAAAATTCTTAATTTAAATGAAAAAAAAAACTAATTTTTTATTAATCCGCATAAGAAGCGAAATTATATAAATTACGAAACTTACAAGTTGTAATACAGAATTCGAGAAGTGTTATTAATTTATTTCCATTATTTATGAGCCAGTTGAGTACAAAACAGTCATGAAGGAATGAATTCTTATAAACGAATCTTCCGCAAATGCTTTTTATTGTGAGGGAAAATATTTTCGTATTCACACACACAAAACTAGAAACTGATGCCCGAAATATTGTCGGAATAAGTCAACAAGAAATAGATTAAACTGTCACTTTCTTAGCCTTTAAAATTAACTTTCCTGATAAAGATATCTTTGTAGAGGATACTGTCAAAAATAAATTTTAAAAGAAACCTTTAATTTCCTTTGCTTTAAATGTAGTTTCCAGTATTAGAAACTTTCTATCAAAATTAATGAAAATTCCAACAGTCTTAGTTTAGTTATAAGAATTTAAACCAAAAGATTTAGTAAAAAAATTAATATAGAATCGCAATACTCTATTTAAAACTCTAAATAATTTTTTATTTTACTTTAATTTTATATAAAGAGAATTAAAATGTATTCAAAGAATGAAAAATTCAAAGAAATTCAATAACTGAGAAAAATTTATTAGATTCAAAATATAATTTTCGAATAAATGAATTTTCTCTAAAAAAAACTTCCAAAACAATCTTCTTTGGAATGTTTCCATAACAACGAATTACTTTAATATGAACTAAAAAAATTAAAAGATAATGCTGTTTATTTAATAAAATGAAAAAACATAAAGCAACTGAGTTTATTTTATTTCCTAATCCAAACTGCTATTTTTTGGGGAATAAAACTCAAAGAGCTGATCTACGAAAAACATTTTATGTTTCATAAACATTTATAATTCCGTAATAATTTATTTGAATTTTACTTATGAGAGTAAATATGAGAATGGTCTCACACCAAACAAAAATTCAATTCAATTTCATTAATATTTTGAATATATTATTTACTGAGAAAAATTAAAAACTTCAGAAATTAAAGCATATATACAAAAATACATTGAGATAAACTCTCTTTCAGAAAAAAATTGTTATCACAATAACTCATAAATTGTGTTTTAGCTTTTTTTTTCTATTTTGATGCATATTTCTAAACACGTGAAAATAATTTAAAAAGTACATTCTCCATATGTTTATAAATAAAGCAATGAGAAATATTTATTTTAAGATATTCGTGTAAATATATAAATGAATCAGAATAAAAAAAAATCTCTGCGAAAACAAAAACGCGCAAGTTCGTTTGATTTTAAGTATTTTCATATGAGCCCCATCCTGAATCAAATAATTTCAAATAAAAACAACAATAAAAGATTTCTTTGATTATATGTAATGTAGTATACATATAATTAGTAATTTTCCCACCGTATAAGACTTATTCAGCATAATTCTCTCAGAAATGTATACTTCTATAACATAATTTATAATTACAGAATCGCAACAAATGACATTTTTAAATGAAACCCCAACTGTTCTGTGAATTCTGTACATAAACATAAATATTTGCGTTATGTTTCATTTTCAAGTAATTTTCCTTCATAATTTATTTTGCTTATTCAAAAATGGTTGTTTAAATTCAATTAAATAATTCGTTTTACTCTTCAAATGTCAAGGATTTTTAAGAAATAGGAAATAACAATATTTGATTTTTTAGGAAAAAATATATGAAAATTTCTCGGAAGATTTTTATTGTTTCTACTATGCATACTTAAACTTTCATTAGGTCACACAGTGTGATCTACACTTTCTCGTTAAAAAAGCCACACGTATAACCGGAAGATTGGGGTTTTTTATTTAAAATTTATAGTATGCATAAAATATATTTTTTCTTTCATAAAGTACCGAAAATAAGTACAAATTTTATTAAATCTTTCATTATATTTATATTTTAGAATTTCTAATTTAGTTTCCTTAAAATCAATATAGCTCTGAATTTAATATGTATATTTACATTCTATTTTTAATTCTTCTTATTTTATTCCAACTTTAGAATGAATAGTTCTTTTTTTTAAGGAGATGTTTGTAAATCATTTCTAACTGTCTAAGACAGCAAATTTTATGTTTATATCGTTGACCAATTGAACTGATGGAAAACAAAGTTTCAATTTTAAAGGCATAAGTACCCTTTTTTTTCAAACTGGTTTGTGAGTTCCAGGTCACATTAAATGCTAAGTGGATCACATGGACCATAAACATCAGACTAAAGTGGTCAGAAATAAGAAGAAAAAAAATTTCTTCCATCTCTTAGATCTCTTTGAAGAAACGTCAAAATGATATGCGACTTCCAAGTTACACCTGGACTTTCTAGTTGACCAGGAAGTTCTTTTAAAATGTTAATGTTTCATGTAGACTTCATAAAGAATTCGTTATAATTTACCAGGTGATGAATTTTATGGGTTTAAGAATTATTCATAAATGAAGCTATGACTAATCTAGAGAACAAGGTTGATGAAAAAAGAACAATCGTAAGAGAATAGTTATTTAAAAATCGAATTAAATAAGCCTAACTGGAATAAATTTTCTTTAAACTAGATTGTACATAGACAGCTATTTTCTTCCGTAGAATGGATGATTTGATCTCATTCTAGAAACTGATGTTAATTATTATTTAAGTTTTTATTTTTAAAAAATGATTTTGATAAGGAAGGTAATAATTTCAAACATCATCTAAAAAGAGTCTTTATTTTTTTCCCCCAAGAGAATAATTAGTGCAGAGTTTTGTTTAAATTCTAAACGTGTTATTCGGCATCTAAAATGAATATGTGGGGACAAAAATTCTATTTTTAGATTAACTTTTTATCGCTGTAACATTTTTTTTTTTCGTAAGATTTGTATTACAAAAGTTGTAAGAAATATTTATTCCGGCGGATATGGATATAATTTTAATTAAATCTTTAATATTCTTGAGATTTAAGCTCAGAGACGAAATTAATGAATTCTAAATAAAATTATTGTTTTAAACATTAATGATCAATGAGAAATATTTTTGCCAGACTTTTCATATTAAATAATACAATTTAAATCAAGCGATAGTTAATAATTATTTCAATTATCTTTTATACTCAAATATTCATGAAAATATGCACTTAGTAAATTCTTCGGTATGTTTCAATTTAAGTAACACTAAAATAACCCTACAAGTATACCTTAGGTATACTTGTAGGGATACCTAAGTATAAGTCAGTATACCTAATTCCTCTTGACAAGTTTTTATAGAAATAAATAATAGAACGTTCTTGATCTAAATATTGGAAGAAAATGAACAATAAATATGGGTTTCATTTTTAAAAAAGTAGGACCGAAAAGAAGTATATATATATGTACTTGGATCTTACTCGTCCATAATTGCTGGGATTTTTTAAAACGGAGGGTAAAATTTAGATATAAACATTAAAAAAAATATATTATTCTAGCATAGTACTATAGTAATTTATTTTGTAACTATTTTTTTTAAAAAAAGCATTTTTAGCAAAGTTATCAAGATTAACGATGATAACCGTTCATCATCAACACTTATTAAAAACATTCGTACTACAAATATCAAACATTTCTTACCTGTTCAGCCGCCGATGGGATGTTACCATTATGCAATTCATCTAGAGTGGGTCTTGGAAAATGGGCATGCAGCGAATGGATATTTCTATAATGGTCCATTCTCGGTAGTGCCTCTTGAGTGTAGTGCAAAAGACTTCGAATGTTATGAGAGTCATAAGCGCTCGAATTCACCGTCTGGTCATTGCTGTCGATCACACACACGGCCACATGTTGCTGCTGCGGGGGGTCCTCGGCTTTCGGTTCAACTGGTTCCACATGGAACCGAGATCCCGGTTTCTCCATTTCGGGTGCATCCATCTGGTTCTTAGCACGTCTCTGAGAGAGGAATCAGGTTGACAGGTAGGAAAGTAGAAAACAGGCGAACTGAGCTTAGAGAGAAAAAGGCATACACTGAGGTTTGTGTGGGTTTCTCTCCGGTGTTTATAGTTGGGGATGATCTTTGTTGACGCTGGTAGCGACCTCTGGTGGAAAGAAGGTGGTCTTGTTTGATCTCGGTTATCTTTTTTTGTGTCGCGGATGGTACTGAAGAGAATGGATTGATAACGGTGAAATTATTTTTTTTTCTTTGTGGTTTTTTTTTTTTTACGGTTCGTCTTTTGAATGAAAAATAATTTTTTTGTTTGTTTGATAAATTTGTGGGGGGTACGCATGCTATTGTGCAAAAGAATGTTATAAGGGAATGAAATAAAATTCGGTGATGAAAGAGAAAGTGAGAAAAAAGGTAGTCATTTTTTGTTTTTTGTTTGTTTGTTTTAAGTAAAGAATGAAAAAGTTAAAAGTAGTATTTTAAGTTGGAAATAATAAACTGTGAAACAAAAAACCACAAGACAAACGAAACAAATTATTAAAAAGATATTTTATAAAATAATAATAATAATAATAATTACCATTTTTTTAAAAAATTAAATAAAAGATTTTCTTCTCTACATTTTTTATTCAGTCTAAAAATTAAGTGAATTCTCATTATTTTTAAATCTCGCTTTTTACTATGCGCTGTTTCATTAAAGTAATATAACTTGAAATTCAAACCTATATTTATTCATAACAAGCATATGGAGTAATACCAATACTACAAAGGAAAAAAGACAGAGAGAGAGAAAAGAATGTGTTGTGTGTGTTTTTATAATATTAAAATTTATACCTAAGTTGAAATTATATAAAGAAAAAACCGTTCGTCAATACTACATACCAAGAAATATCAACACCAACCAATGGAAAGTGTGTGTGTCACTAATCTTAGTATTAAAATTCTTCTAGAGTAATTCCAGAAAAAGTTAAAAATTTTTGCATTCAAGAAAAATCCTTTAATATGGGATAAATTCTAATGAATGGATAATGGATAATCTAATGAATGGAATTCTAAAATGTTTTTATGAATGGATAATTCACATATGAGAGTACTGCAGCATTTATTCGCAATAACAATGTGTTTTTTAAATTGATGTGGAATAAATGTTTGGTTTGCCAACACTGAGTGTAAGAAAAAATTTTCCTTAAAATATACTTTCTGTTTCATTAAATTTTTACTATTAGCTCACACTCTCTATTTATTTATTTATCTTTGTGAAATTTTCCACCGTTAATAAAATACATTTTAAAGCGCTCAATTGAGCTGAAATTTTATATACTTGATTATTTTAGATGGCAATACAGTAATTTAATTATAATTAATAAAAATTAATTGTTTAAAACTAATTATTCAAAAAATTACAAATACAGCCAGCGTTGCATCCTTTTTGGCGACTTAGTGAGCCTTTTAGCGACTTGGGTCAAAACTCTAAAAGATTTTTTTTCTCACGTTTTAAAGCATTCAGTTGAATTGAAATTTCATATACACGATTGTTTTGGATGACAATATGATACTTTAATGATAATGAATATAAATGAATTACCACTTAATGTTGTGATTCTGCATATGTATACATATTTATATTAATTGTAATTATTTAATAAAAAGTAGGTAAAATATAAAATTTTTCTTTGTTGATCTAAGTAGGAATTGAATTAAAAAAATTTGTATTACTTGTTCTTTTAAAAAAAATGAATAAAGTGTTAAATATACTCTATTTTCAATAAGACAGTTTTTTAAAAGTTGAACATCCGAATATGAACTTCAATTGATAAGTGCCGTGGTAGTCTAGTGTGGTCGTGGCCACGATCTAGTGTCATGAGGTAGTAGAGCTCTAGTGCTGATGCACGTTAAATTTGACGTGACTCAAATTCCTCACGTTGGCGTGGTGTGAATGTTTGAATAGTCTTTGCCAGCTCAGGTGTTGTCCTCATCATTTGACCACGGTTCAAAATTGCGAGCTCTGTCGCTAACAGCTC
Source organism: Trichonephila inaurata madagascariensis (assembly GCA_019973955.1). NCBI lineage: Eukaryota > Metazoa > Arthropoda > Arachnida > Araneae > Nephilidae > Trichonephila > Trichonephila inaurata. Next base: position 206,374 of record BMAV01013304.1, read on the forward strand.
TCACATTGCTTTATAGTGCGAAATTAATAAACACTCGTTGTTTATGTCGAGTCACGAGTTCGAGTCTCGGTGCCTTCTGGAGATCCGACGTGTAGAGAGGCTGATGCATGTTGCATCATTCAAGGTTAGAAAGTCTCACGAGGCATGGTATGAAAATTTAGAGATAGGCTTGCTTATTCATAAGTCTACTTCAGTTTTCGAGAATTAGATTAAGAGAATGAGAGGGAAATTCTCCCCAAAATAATAAATTTGAAGCATTAAGTTTGATGTCTTAAGAACTTACCGGAGACTTTTTAATGATTCAAGCGCCTAAAAGTTCTCTTGAAAAATGTCATATAATTTACATATCCACTATTTTATATCTTGTACTAACATTGAGAATTTTTTTTAAAACATTTATCCATTGTAAAAACATGAGTTGCAATGTTTTTGTATTCAATTTCATCTGCAATAAATTTATGGGTTCATCCTTTGCATAAGATTTCGACACTTCAACGCAACATTTCCAAGCGCAATTTTTTTTTTAAATATAAAATACATTTGGTTTTATTTTACCATTTCTTAAAATTTGCTTGGGTATTTTGTCGACAGTCTTGTATTATTGAAAGAAGTCAATTCTAAGAAAATGCATGGAATTTTTTTTAAAGAAAAGTCTTGATTATAAAACAGAAAAACGGTGAATTCACTCAAACGCGCGCGATCCTTTATATGACAAGATATCACCCATTCATTGATAGCTGCGAATACAGTTTTAAAATTTGATGATATATATATATATATATCATCTCTCTTATCTGGGCAACTTGATTTAATCAATTCTTCATTTCCAAAATGCATCCATTACAACTTTACTCTTCCGTTCCTCTTTTGAGACAACTTCAATTGTTTCAGAAGTATGTAAATGGAAAAATTTTAACTGCAGTAATTCTATTTGTTTGGAAATGTCGAATTTTAAAAAAATATATTGACTTTATTTCGAAATGATAAGATGTCGTTAAATAGGACAATATTATATTTTTTATACGTTGAATCTTTCTGTAGAATGTCACACATAATTCTGATAAAATTTTATCCAGATGCAATCTCTCTCTCTCTCAAACATATAAATAAATTTTTTTTTTATTTGAGGCCCCCTTTTTTCAGTTTTCCTTTTTTAAATGAATATTACGCTAAGACTCAATATCGGCTGCTGGCAACGAAGTAAAGTATTTTGAGTTATAGCCTAATGGTGTGTGTGTATGTGTGATATGTTAGAATTTCAGTCAACAGGTTTTCTGTAGCGACCAAATTGCTTCGTGAATATTAGAGATTCTTATTTGTTGCTACCGTGAACACTAACGCGCGACTGTCTATTTCTGTCCGAGGGAGATTCAAACCCGACAAAATTGTTTTTTGTCACAGCAATAAAAAAGTGAACTCAAAGTGGCTCTTCTTTCCCAAAAAAACTACTCATCCCTAAGGTTTAAGGCTAGAGAAAAAAACGAAAGCCCAAACTCACTATTCAATTATTTTAGTGGTTAAAGCGAACCTTTTGAGATTGGACATAATCATTACATTTCAAGAACTTCGCAAACGTGATCTTTGGGTACTACGTCTCTTGCTTGTATATGGCCGCGGAAGCCTAGTGGTCAACGTCACAAGCTTGTGGCCGGCATCTTGATGCCACTGAAGATCCACGATGTAAAGCATGTTTGTCTAAAGTGCGGCCAAAACGCAAATGATAAAAATATTTAAATCTATTTGTTTTTATTTTTAAAAAAAATAAATGTTTCCACTATTTTTCATATAAAATCGATTTGTTGACATTTATTTTGAAATAAAGGAGTTAAATAAAAACATTTTAGTGTGGTTTGAGAATTAACGTTTCGGATTATGCTTATCCCCTCGACGGCGAATTTTTGAAGTTCTTTTTTTTAAAAAGAAGGATTTTTAAATATTTTCTCCCCTTTTCTCTGAAAAAAATAAAATTTCCTTCAAATTTTCAAAAGGAATCATTGAACAAAAATAACATTCAACTGAAAAAAGTTTTGGGGAAAGGGTTTTTCTAAGGTTTTATAAAGTTACTTATCCCGCAAAATATCCTAATTTTTTCCTTACAGTAATGTCTTACTTTTTGGCGTACCCATATTTGTAACAATTATTTTTTAAAAAAGAAATATAAAAAACAAAAAAGGGACAAAGGGTCACTGACAAACATCTTGGAAATGCATTAAAATTGAATGGTCTTTGCCCCCATATCGATGGGGCTTTTTAGTAAAAACAAATTCATCCATTATTAATTTGAAATTTCCCCATTTTTTTGAAAAAAACTAAATGAAAAAACTTTTTCAAATTTAAAAAAAAACTAGCTGTGTTGGTATGTTTTCCGGGTGAATTAAAAAAAAAACAATACAAATTGAAGGGAAAAAATCTTTGGAATTTTTTCATGAACTGTAAAATTTAAAAAAAAAAGCTTTTAACATATGTCAGCTGAACCAAAAACCCATATTTTTAAATTTTAAAACTGCAGATCTAATAACAAAAAAAGGATTTTGTGTGTGTTTCCCTCATAATCTCTTGGGGTTGATTTCTGAAAACACCCTTCCCAAGCTGATCTCTGCTCAGCAAATAACACGAAAAATTTTTGTTAATGAACACTTAAAATAGTGTAAAATAGTTTATATTTGGATGTATAAATCCCATTAATATTACTTTCTTTTTTTTTTGTGTTATTAAAAATTTAAGTTTTTAAAAAACAACGCCGTTCCTTACATTATAATGGCGATTCAATAGAAACATAGCGAAAATGTTGGCGATTGAGCCCTTTCACCTTTTTTGGCGATTCGGGTTGGCAACGGCTTGATAGAACGTTAAAGGGAAAAATTCTGGGCGCCACTTTTTGGGGGGAACTCCGGGAAATCCTAAAAGGGGGCCTTTTCCACAAAAAAATCGTATACACCCAAATTTTTCCCTAATGACCCGGTTTGGGTTTTGGTGTTTTCATTTCATATATACAAACCTCCAATTATATATATAGATATGTAACTATACATATCTAATTTATTTTTTTAAAAATTGTAACATTATTTTTTTAATAAAACTACGTAGAGTTAATTTTTATTTAAATTTGTTGAAAAATATTGTACGTGTGACCCAGCAATTTTTTTTTCTTTGCAATGTGGCTCTCAAACGGTCATAGTTTAGACACCCATGATGTAAAGAGACCGATTAACGTTACATGTGTCGTAACTCAAAGTCCTTACGTTGGTATGGTGCGGAAGTTGTGAGAGTGATGTATCGCGCGTTTTAGATTGCCTTCGGGGAGGGGAATATTAACCCTCGCACTGTTCCGGGTAAAGGGGCTTTTTTGGGGGGCGGACCACGTCTTTTTAACCAAAGGTTTAAAATGGCGTGGGCGGCACTGATGGGGCCCCCCCTTCTAACTACCACACCACCCAACGGGGGGGGACTTTTCAGCTCTCAAAAAGATGTTTAAAATGCCTTTGCCGTACACGGCGGGTCTTTAGTGGTTTGGGGTCGAACTCATGGCATTTCCGGGCCCGTCGATACCTTTACAACAGGGCTTTTAAACCCTCTAAGTCGACTTCATCACTTTTACCAAAAGTTCAAAAATTTCGAGGTCCCGTTTTAAACCCTCGTGTTGTTTAGGTTTCGAACAATAAATACTCATTTAAAGGGATCCCACTACGTTGGAACCGTGATTCTAAAAAGCGCATAAATGGATAATTTTAGTTTTTTGGTGTCATTTGATTGAATACTTTATAAAATTGTCTTAAAATTTTGACAAAAAATTATTTAAATACATTATTTCGGAAAAAAAATTAACTTAGAATAACCTTTTTTCAAAATGTTCTCCTTTTATAAAAAATGTTTCTATTTTGATAATTTTTTTCCTGTATTAGCTCAGCCCCTTTGTGTAGAGGTTCAACTATGTTTTTTGAAAAATTTATATTTTTTTCGGGTTAAAACCCCATTGAAATAAATGGTTTTTTTTTCTCCCCTCTGTTGTGTAAAAATGGTTCCCCAAATTTATATTTTTAAAAAAAATTTAGTTGAGCCTCTGTACAAGGTCTGATATAGACAGGCAAAATATTTTTAAAAAAATAAAACTTTTTTTCACAAAAGGAAAATTTTTAAAAGGGCTTTTATGTTCTTTTTTGCCCCAAAACACCCCTTTTTTTTTCCTAAAATCTATTTTTAAAAACAATTTTATAAACAATCGTGCCAAAAAATTAAAAATTTTTGGTTTATCCCTTTTCAAAATCAGGTTCCAAACGTATCGGCCTTAGCACCAAAGGAATAAACCCATTTGATTTTGTAACACCCCCTATACGCACTGAACAAAATGAAATATTTTAAATATTAAAAAAATTTTTTCTGATTGAGAAAAAACCAGCAACAAAAAGCAATTGCCAGGACCTTGTAATTTTGAGCAAGGGGAAAAGTGGCGAAAACAGCATCTGGGCTGCAATATCGCGTGCTCCTCCTTTCCACTCCACGGAAAAAGGACTTTCATCTGAGACAAATTTCAGGCATCAAACTTCGCTCTTTGAATGGACGAGACAAGAAACCACCAACTTCCCGCTCGTACGTTTCTTTATCACCGTTTGATCCTCTGACTTCTCAGGAACTTTATCATTACATAATCATATACGTCACTTAATTGAAATCATTTTGTATCTTTAATTATCTCTTTATTTATCACTTATTATTACTTATCAATGTGTGTACCTTTACACCCTCCGAATTTAATCTAATCGAGATGTCAAAGTATCTCAAAGACTTATACAATACTAGCTGGTTCTTCGCACGGGTGAATTAAGAAATTAAACAATACAAATTGAAGGAGATAATAAAGTTTTTAAAGAATTAATTTTAGGAATTCAAATTAAAAAAAAAAAAATGCTTTTGCATGTTTTAAAAAAACTCTTATTTGTTAAAAATTTGTATATCTATTGATAAAAAAATTTTTTTTATATATTTATAACCCCCCATATCTCTATTTTGGGTCGTTTTTAAAAACCCCCAAAACTGCTAAAACAAAAGTAACACATTGTTACACTTTTTTGTTAGGAACGAAAAAATTTTTTATATGGTTTTACATTATAATATTACTCTTTGTATTTTTTTATTTAAATTTGTAATATTCCGGGGCAAAGCTGTTCTTTACATTATAATGGCGATCAATGAAACAAAAGCGAAAAGTGGGGGGTAAGCCGATTTGGGATCTTTTTTGGGGCCTATTCAACGATGGATTGAACGGTAGAAAAAGATATGCTGGCACCAACTGTGGGGAGCTGCAACAAAGAGGATAACAAAAACCTTCTCTAAAAAAATACTTTTACATGCCACTTTTTTACAGTGATCGGTTGAATGGTGTTGGGTGTCGATTTCATATAACAAACATCATTTTAAAATATATAGATATAAAGGGAACTTGGAGACTGCAACCACAGAACGTAAAATTTAGCTATTATGAAACCCTTGAAAAAAAAAGTCTATAAGAGTTCGGAATCTTAAAAACCAGATTCGTGAAATTGCTTCATTGAATTTTATTATGATTTATTTGTGAAACAGAGTGTATATATTAATTATTTTTAAAATAAGGTAATTCTAATAAAGCTTCAAAATATAAAGATCTTTGGTCATCAAAATTCTTTATACTTTAACCGACATATTTGATTATACTATACAAAAAGGGGATTCTACCAGACAAAAAACTTGAGGGTGTGAGGGTGTCAGAGACGACTCAAATTACATAGAACCGGGGGGGAAAATGTCGTGCGTGACTTGGTGCAAAAAAAACTAACATTTAAAGGGTTCGTTTCATTGAAAAACATTCTTAAATTTCACCTCTTAATTTGAAAAGAACAGAACTTTTTCTGAAATTTAAGATTAATATTTCTCTCTTTTACGACACCTAACTCCCCTAACCCCCTTTTCCCCATAACCCTTTTTGTGAATATCTACTCAACAAAAAACCGCAAATTTCAAAATTTCCCCAATAGTTAAAAACGGGGAAAAATTTTATCAATATGGAAACCCCCTTGAGGGCGATTTCCTCTTAACTCGTTCTTAACGGACTTCAACCCAAAAAAAAACAGGGATAAAAATTTTATACTGTAAGTCCCGTAGTTTGGGAAAAAGGGGAAAAATTTTTTTTTATTTTACACCCACTAGCTCCCCGAAACCCCCATCAATTTCAGTAAAAACTGCACTTAAAGAATCTTTATTCAAAAAAAGAAAAAACTTCACCAAATTTCAAATATGGGATCTAATAGTTAAAAACAAATTTTATCTATAACATCTTCTTAATCCCTCCCAACCCCTTAGGGGTCTATTTTTGAAAAAAAATTTTTCTTTTGGTCTCTACTCCATGAAAACTGTCTGTGGATCTAAAAGTTCTGCACATAACCTTGATAAAACTACAGATAAATTAATTTTTAAGTCCGCTTTTCTCCTTCATATAAAAAACATTACAAATTTGATTAAATTAAAATTATTTAATTTACCTTTATATATTTAAATTTATGAATTAAAATCTGGAAAAACTTTCGATGTATTGTTCTTAGTTATTAATTTCATCTAGCTTTTTGTGTGACTAACAGTTACCTAGGCTTGGAAATATATAAAAACTTTGGAAAAATCCGTTTGTATTCATCCGTTTCATTATAAAATAGTAGGACTCTAGTGATTTTTTTTGTGGTAAATGCCCATATTTTTTTCTTCGGTGAAATAGTTTAAAGGGTTTTTGGGAAAAAATTTTTATTTCCCTTAATTATAAAAAAATTTTTTCATTTGTAAAAATTTCAATTGTTTTTCTCATTTTTTTCCAAAAATTAAAAAAAAACTTTATTTTTTTACTAAAAAAATCACAAACATAGAATGTATTTAAACAGGAAATAAACTTCCCCTCTGGACGTTTAGAAGCATCTCTTAAGTGAATAGGTTTTTTTTAAAATTACACACCATTT